>NIVC01000137.1:525000-623338 GCA_002269645.1 Macrostomum lignano
TCGGAGTCGGGGTCGAAGGTGTCCACATTAAGCGTGTACAGCTGGATCAGGTCGTCAGCTTTGAAATGCCGATCGATCTGATGCTCGTCGACCACCCGCTGGCTGAGGGACTGCTTGGTGACCTGCCTGTCGTAAATCTTCTCCTCCATGGTGCCCTGGGCCACCAGGCGATAGACGTACACAGGTTTGGTCTGGCCGAACCGGTAGGTGCGAAAAATTGACTGAATATCGTGCGACGGATTCCAGCTGACGTCGAAGATGACCACCCGATTAGCCGCGGGGAGATTAACGCCTGGGATTAGCAAATTATAGGATGCGACATTATTTAAATTTAGTATCAATAAATGCCCCTAATATACTGATTATTGATTAATATGCCCGCAAATGGGAATCGAACTCAGGACCAGAAAGTTAAGCATAGTTGACAGCGGTTAGTTCGCTAATTTGCTAATCAGTAGGAACTGCGGACACCTGGGGGTTACGGACAAAACCAAGGCAATTTTAAAGATCTGTCTTATTTATATAAAGCATAAAAAGTTTGTTCTAATGTTACACCTGAGACAGCAAGCAATCAAGCAAGGCAGAGGTCAGGCGCGGCGCTCTGATGCGCCAGCGGCCCAGGCTCGATTCCAAGTGCAGTCGCATTAATTTGGAGCTAAATTGGAATCAAACAACCCCCAAGGCACAGTGAAGTGTACATGCCTAACGACAGATAAAGTTAGGGGCCGCTGTACACTCCTGTGTGAGTGTGTGCCTGTGCGTTTGACTGCGTACGTATCCGCGCGCTTGTGTGCCTGCTCAGGGGAGTCGGCGAAATGGGCAGCAATGCCTCTCGCCGGTTGTGTGACAATGTCGCTTAAAGTGCGCCAGGGTGCACAGCCCCCTACCTCTAAATGTCGCTAATGTCTGTCTAAATGACAATCTACCCGCTTCTCTAACTTCTGAGAAGCTTTGAGGTATGACTTTCATGAGTGTGACCCGGAACTCCCACTCACCCAGTCCGCCAGCCTTGGTGCTGATCAGAAACAGCCGCAGGCGAAGATCGTCCACCCTGTTGAAAGCCTCGGACATAGCCTTGCGAGTCTGTGCGGCAGTGGAGCCGTCCAGTCTCAGGTAGTCCCTGCCCTGCTCCCAGGAGTTGAACCCCAGCTCAGACCGGAACGGGGATCCTTCACCCAGGTCGTGAAATCGGCCAAGAAAATGCTCAATAACATTCAGCGACAGCAGAGACTGTGAGAACACCAGCAGTTTGTCTCCAATATCGTTGCACATCTTCATGATGCTGAATAGGATGTACAGCTTGCCGCTGATGGACACATCATTGGCCATGTCCTCGTTGTAGAGCGAGTGCCACCACTCCTCCTGGGTGGAGGTGGGCGCCGGAGCCTCCGCGTCGCCAGTGAGGTCGATGGTCGGACTGCCCTGTCGGGTGTGCCGCGTCCGACGTACAACCGGCGCGGAGTCCGACTTATTCTTCGACTCTTTGTTTTGGTCTTTGTCATCGTCGGAATTGTCGGAGCTGCTGGAACCGCTGTCTGATTCAGAATCTTCCTCTTCTTCATCATCGATAAAATCGGCTTCCTCTTCTTCGGATTCTTCTTTAAGCCGGCGGAGCAGCATCTCCTCTTCGTGCAGCTTCAGGGTGTAGGGGTGAGTCCACACCCGGTACAGGACTTGGTTGTCGGCGAATAGCGAGATGCCGCCCTGCGACAGTCGGGGCCGCACCTGGTCCAGGTAGGTCTGGTAGAGCTTGATCTGGAGGGCAGAGTTTGTGGCCGGTTTAGGGCGATTCTCATTGGCTGGTGTAGGGGCGATTCTCATTGGCTGGTGTAGGGGCGATTCTCATTGGCTGGTGTAGGGGCGATTTTCATTGGCTGGTGTAGGGGCGATTCTCATTGGCTGGTGTAGGGGCGATTTTCATTGGCTGGTGTAGGGGCGATTCTCATTGGCTGGTGTAGGGGCGATTCTCATTGGCTGGTGTAGGGGCGATTCTCATTGGCTGGTGTAGGGGCGATTCTCATTGGCTGGTGTAGGGGCGATTCTCATTGGCTGGTGTAGGGGCGTTTCTCATTGGCTGGTGTAGGGGCGATTCTCATTGGCTGGTGTAGGGGCGATTCTCATTGGCTGGTGCAGGGGCGATTCTCATTGGCTGGTGTAGGGGTGATTCTCATTGGCTGGTGTACGGGCGATTCTCATTTACTGGTGTAGGGGCGATTCTCATTGGCTGGTGTAGGGGCGATTCTCATTGGCTGCTGCAGGGGCGATTCTCATTGGCTGGTGTAGGGGCGATTCTCATTGGCTGGTGTAGGAGCGATTCTCATTGGCTGGTGTAGGAGCGATTCTCATTGGCTGGTGTAGGGGCGATTCTCATTGGCTGGTGTAGGAACGATTGTCATTGGCTGGTGTAGGGGCGATTCTCATTGGCTGGTGTAGGAACGATTCTCATTGGCTGGTGTAGGGGCGATTCTCATTGGCTGGTGTAGGAACGATTCTCATTGGCTGGTGTAGGGGCGATTCTCATTGGCTGGTGTAGGAACGATTCTCATTGGCTGGTGTAGGGGCGATTCTCATTGGCTGGTGTAGGAACGATTCTCATTGGCTGGTGTAGGGGCGATTCTAATTGTCTGATGTAGGGGCGATTCTCATTGGCTGGTGTAGGGGCGATTCTCATTGGATGGTGTAGGGGCGATTCTCATTGGCTGGTATAGGGGCGATTCTTGGCAATTCTTAAAGGCGATAAAAATACGATTCTTGAAGATAAAAATGAAGCGATTCTACTCAGCAACACTACCAGAAAAAAGCAATTTAAAAAATGCTCTTAGGTTCCAAAGCTGCAACTTAAAAACAACAAAGATGAACATCCAGCCCTACCTGAACCTCGCTCAGCCTGACGCTAATGATGTACTCGTACTTCGGCGGCAGGTACTTAGTCAGGGCCGAATAATCTCGCCGATGCACGCAACCGTCCAACATTTTGTGCAGCACGTGAGCTCGCCGTTTCATAACCCGAACGTCCAGAGCCGTACTGTCAGCGTGCTGCCCGTTCACAATGGGATTAACAAACCGATTAGCAAACTCCTTAGCTGTGCCCAGCAGATTCGGTTTGACAAAATTCACCATAGTGTAATATTCGTTCAGATTGTTCTGCAAAGGTGTCCCTGTCAGAACGATTCGCCGTCTAGTTCGCATCTCGTTCATCACTTTGGCCAAGCCGGTGGAGCCCGACTTCAGGATGTGGCCTTCGTCGCAGACTACAACATCGGGGCCAGGGTCGAGCAGGGCCTGGGTTGGTGGGGAGGGGGTACAGGTAATTAGGTAGATAATACATGCCATTGAAGATTAGATTACAAATCAATACCTACTAGATAAGCACTGCTTCAAATGAAAACAAATAGTAATTTTCTAGATTAGCTAGTATCTTAATCTAATCTCGTCCTATAGATAAGCCACCAGTGTCTTGAATCTAATCTCATCCTGTAGTTTATTCAGTGACTTAATCTAATCTCATCCTGTAGATTATTCAGTGACTTAATGCAATCTCATTCTGTAGATTATTCAGTGACTTAATCTAATCTCATCCTGTAGATTATTTAGTGTCTTAGTCTAATCTCACCCTATATATTAGCCGAGTCTTAACCTAATCTCAACCTATAGATTAGCCGTGTCTTAATCTAATCTCACCCTATAGATTAACCAGTGTCTTCACCTAATCTCACCCTATAGATTAGCCTTGTCTTTACCTGATCTCACCCTATAGATTAGCCGTGTCTTAATCTTATCTTACCCTATTGATTAGCTTCATCTGAATCAGAATCTCATCTCTAGATTAGCCTTATCTCTCAATGAGAATCTCATCCCTAGATTAGCGCCATCAATCAGAATCTTATTCTTAGATATTAAAAACAATTTTGAAGCAATACCTGACGAAAAATTTCGCGATTCTTCTTCTGCCGAATATTCCGTCCCGAGGCCAAGTTTCTAAACATATCGTAGTTGACAATGAGCACCCCGCCATTGCGCAGGAAGCCCTGACAGTGTGCTAGTCGCATTTTATTATCCTTCACCGTGGCAATCTCCTGCACATCAACAATGTCATCCTCTGACGAGTCCTCAAGCCACATGCGAAATTCGTTACGCCAATTAAGCACGGTATTCAACGGGCAGACAATCAGAGCGGAACGAACTTTCAGCTTATCCGGATACCGAAACAGCGTGTGCAAGAATGAAATGGTCGACAGAGTCTTGCCAAGCCCCATACAGTGAGCCAGAATACAGCCTGAGCCTTCCGGCTGTCGCTTGAACTGCTCCAGACTTTCATAGAGACACTCGTACTGAAACTGCACCGCTTCAACCTGATGCGGCTTTAGTTTGGTGCAAATATTCGGACTGACTTCAATCACTGGCTCGCGTGTCTCCGGATTCCGTTCCAGCACCAGCTGTTTAGTGATGACAATCTGATTCGGGCCGCTATCATCTAGCACCTCTTGCACAATGTTCTCATTGTATTTCCGTTGCATTTCAGCGACTCGCCGTCTGCGATCTTTCTCAGCTAGTTCGGCTTCTTTAGTGACGCTGCTGAGTTTATTAACCTTCATAATGCGCTTGATATTGCGCCGTCCAGTTGCCTTGTCCTCGTCGTCCTCGTCGTCTTCTTCTTGGTCGCCGACGTCGGCAATTCGTTCGTCGTCCGAAGTTTTCTTCTTTTTCTTGCCGATTTCAACAAAGTCCTCGTCGCTATCCTCTCTGTCGGCCGCTGATTTGTCCGTCTTGCGGCGCTTGCCAAAGCGGCCACCGCCTCCGCCGCCGCCACCGCGACTTTTTCGAACTTCGCCATCATCCGAATCGGAATCGTCCAGCAAAACAACTCGCTTTCCTTGCTGTTGCTTCTTTTTATCGCTGTCTTTCTTGGAATTTTTGCTGTGCTTCTTTTTCCCGGAATCTTCACTGTCGGACATGCGGAAATCCGACACGGCCGAGTTCTCAGAGGCGTCGTCATCCACCGATGCCTCCTTGTCGTCAGCGTCATCATCACTGGCTTCGTTCGAAAAGTCCGAAGAGTCAAACAGCATGTTGTTTTTGCCTTTCTTCTTTTTCTTTTCGGCCTCTCGTTGCTTTTTCCTCAGTTTCTGTTGAGACGCGCGAATCTCGTCTTGCAGTCGATCAACCTCATCGTCAGACGAAGTGAACAGGCTCAGCTTCTCAGAGGAGGCGTCACTGCCATCGTCGGATGACGCGACTTTACGACGATCGCGTTTGGAACGACGCTTGTCGCCATCGTCGCTGTCTTCAGTCTGCTTGTTCCTCTTGCGCTTCTTACTGCGATCCGACTCTTTTAATTCATTCTTATCTCGCTTCTTTTTCTTAGTAGCTTTGTCATCGTCATCATCATCTGAGTCGGCTTGCTCATCCGACTGGGACTTCTTCGATTGGCGCTTCTTTGAACCTCGCTTAGCAGCAGCCGAAACAAAATCATCGTCCGAGTTGTCCTCATTGTCCAGCTCGTCGTCGCTGTCGCTAGATTTTGCTGATTTCTTCTTTTTAGTCTGCTGAGCAGCCTTCGATTTCGCTTGTCTCGGCTTGTTGCGCCGCTGTTCATTGGATGAACTGTCGTCATCTGATCGGCCATCATCCCCGTTAACTTTGCCACGGGTCTTTTTCTGCTGCTCAGGTGAAACTTTCTTCTTCGATTTATCTTTGGCAGTCTTTCCGCTAGGCCCATCAGACGAGCTATCAGAATCGCTTCCAGCGCTATCACCGCCCTTGCCTTTGTCTTTCTGAACAACGGATGGCTTTGTCTTAGCCAATCTAGGCTTATTTCGTCGGCGACTTTCATTGTCTTCGTCGCTGTCATCGGCGCTGCCGACAGTTTCAACTTTTGCCGCAGTACGAGGCCTTAGGCGGCTTGACTCAGAGTTGGAAACCGCTGTGGAGGAGCCAGCCGCACTAATAGCAGCGCATGATGTCTTATCAAACACTGGAGAGGCGCACTCGCTGCCGTTAGCAGTTTGCAGAACATCGTCAGCCAATTCTGGCTCAGACGGTGTTCGGTCTTCTGCTTCAATTGAAGCTTCTGCTGGCTCAGCATCGGCTAGAGCCTCAGCCTCCGACTCAGAGCTAATTAGCACAGCAGGCTCAGCTATCTCATCTTCAATATCAGGTTCAGCCCGTTTCGAACTGGAAACTTTAGGCGTCTCTTTCATTCGACGACGCGAAGGCGGTTTCGACTGTACAGGGGTCTCTTTCTGCCGCTTCTCCTGCTCAGAATTATTTTCCAACTCAACGTCTTCATCTGCATCAGCAAAGTTTGAGCCGCTGCCAGTTGGATTAATACCTTCAATCACTTGATCGGCTAGTTCAAGCTCGCGCTCAATATCGCTTAGATGCGGCGACGATCTATCATGATTTAATTCTTCATCATCACCAGCTTCTTCAATGTTGTCTTCATCATTATTATTCTCGTTTTCTACATCACTGTCGTCATCAGCACCATTTTGCATCTCTTCTTGATTAGCCTCCTCATCTGTCGTCGGCAGCTCATCCTCGTCCATGCCGTCGATGCTAGATTGACGTTCGGTACGTCGCATTTGCTTTTTCTTTATACGACGTTGAAGAAAAACACTTTCCTCTGTTCCACCTGCATCTTCTGGCTTCTGTTCTAATTCTACACTGTCATCAACATTAATATCAGCCTCCATATTTTCCTCATCATCATCATCACTGTCAAATTCTGATGCGATTTCGTCTTCATCACTGGCTGAAGAATCCGGAGCGGGTCGCTTCATAGAGCATCGACGCAGGTAGCTGGCGTGCTGCAGAGCCGTTTTAGCGGCCTCGCTGTCGGCATGGCTGATCACAACTGCCGGATAGCAGAAGTCGCTCAGCTTCCAGTCGAAATCCAGCAAGAATTCAAAATTAAATAATGACGACGTAGTAGCAATACAGTTATAACCACGTAGGAATACTAAACCTTACCGGCTTATACTAATTTCAGAAACATAGGATAACCTGCTGGATTTACGAGTACTGTTAGGCGAAACTACGTGCACCCGCTCACTACCTCGAAAAATAATTTTTTTATTTAAATTAATATTTAATAAAAAAATAATAAGTTGGTGAGTGGCTGCCTCTAGTTACCGATATATACGTACCTTCATAGATACTAAATCCACCTTTACTAATACACAATTAGCGATTGATACAGGTTTCTTTTTATTTCCTAATGATTTAATTTGATTTGAGACCATAGCAAAATGGCGTGACCACATGTCTAAACTGATTTGACACATCTAGGGACTTTAGGATGTGTGATGACGAGTTAAACTGTTCAATCGATTTTTGTTTTAATATAGCCTGTCAAATATTGCTATGGAAGGTTGGACCATAGACAGCGTAACTAAGCCACCAATGGCGAATGTTTTAAATGAAAGGGTGTAGCTATATAAACCCAAACAAAAAATCTTAAAATGAGTAACGAAAAGAATTAACAGAAAAAACAACCAGTTTGTAAAAGAAGGAAAAAAGCCAAGATTCAATTTATATTGATTTTGAAAATTCTAATATTTTTGGAAACAGCGCTACAGCAAAAGTGTTTGTTTGAAAAAAAACAAATAATAAATAATAGTGGAGGCAATTTGATCCTACTAACAAGCAATTCAATAATCAGTGGGGAAGGCAACGCTTAAAGACAGACTTCAATAGTCTATGATCCAAACCGGAGATCTTTAGAACAACCAATTTACTAAAGTAATGATCAGAGAACCTATTGAATCATTGATTCACTGTACTGAGCATGTTCCAGAAATCTCAAATTTCTTCAGCCTCCAGTCTTTGAGCAAACTCGCCACTCTGCAGTTCCTCCAGAAATCGAGTCGCAGATTCGGATGTTACCGAATACAACTCCTCTGTTGATAATCCGGATATCATTTGATCCGGCAGATTCGCCAAGTTCAACATTCTTAAGAAATCGCTTACAGAGTGGTAATTAAGTCGCCGAAGGTCTTTCTAAACAGAACATGAATTTCTTGCGTTCCTCTCATACAAACACTGAACAAAACTTTCCTTGTCCCTCTTTCCTAAATTTAGTCTATGGCGCAACTCTCTATCCATCAGCGAATCAGAAACAGCTTCTACCATAGATTAACACCCAGCCTATCCCTAACAAAGAGCCCAAAAAATTCTACATTGTCCACAAGGCACAGCCTGGAATTTTCTTGCACTTGCAAGTTAAAGACAATAAAATTATACAACATTGGCTCTATAACTATAAACAAATAGTTTACGAGACTTCAATAAGTATATCATTTAAACTTAATCAAAGTATGCAAAGCTATATGGCACTCAAGGAGAAGAAAATGAATGTATGTGGTAATTTTGTAGAGAAAGCGACTTCTAATTTGTCTAAGCAAGTGAAATTCGTAAGTACAAATACAGACTGATCATAAAATGTCTTTGCTTTGTCTAATGATAATTTTAAGAAAGAAAGTGAGTTTTGTTCGACTGTTGTCAGACATGCCCTAAATGAGACTGTTATCTGTAGATTTCTCTTTTATTTGTATTTTGTGTCATTTTTTCAACACGGTCGAGATTGATGACAACTTGCAGTTGAACTGGACATCAAAAATACAATTGTCAATGAAATCATCAGATGTCAGAAGTGTGTCTGATTTTAACAAGCGTGGAGGTGCAGTAGATGCTCGGTGTGTTGAAGAGGTATATTAAGAAGTCAAAAGCTTGTTGCTGATTTTTCTGCTTGTGATAAAGGACCATAGATAAACGATGACTTCACGGAGATTGGATAGTGGCGTTACAAGAGGCCAGATCCGTACATATGACATAAGTGTTGAAGGCTTACGAATTTGAATTCACTTTATATATGCACGCAATATATGCTCTAGCAATATACAATTAACAAGTTCTTGCTACCTGCAAAACATGCAAGAAGTGTAATGAATGGTTTTAAAAACCATATGCAGTTAACATGTAACTTGTAAACATCCAATGGTAAGGCACTTGAACTGGCAGTCACAATCAAATATTTTCATACCGATTATGATATTGGACGTCGTCAGTAGAACTAGAAACTGAGGATCTGGGAGGGTGTCAGTAGGAATTTTAAAGTTGGGACTTTATTAAAGTACACAATAATTATTGAGCCTGTGTAAAACGAGTTTTCAAAAATCATACGCAAAAGTCAGGAATATGTAAACTAACGCGATACTTGGGATGAATTATGGCAGCTTGAAAATAAAAAGAATTTTGATAGAAAATTAGATGGCTGCATTTACAGGCTGATTCTCAGAAAAACTAAACTTGTAAAGGTGCAGAATAACAGAACTATATTGTTGCCTTTCATTGAGATTTTTAAAATACTCAGAGAAAACTTTTTGGATAACCTCTTCAAAACTAGGATAGAAAGTTAAACTCGCAGGTTCGTGCGAATCAAAGACTGCATATTGATTACTGTTTAGCTGATCACGCATAAGGCACTTTGCCAAAGAGATTCTTTTTCCTTGTTTATCAACCTCGGAATGACGAAAAATCATACCATCCGCTTCTTCAATGTACCGCCTATAACGAGTAGATCGTAAATCCTCGCAGTTGTGTAAAATAAGGGTGAGATAAAAAAACATGTCCCTTGGTACGAGCCGAAACCACCATAACGCATTGAGTACATGATGATAGTTTAAAAGTGAGCCAACCTTGATTTCGTGATGAAACTCGCAAATCCATAAATAAAGATAATTACCATATACTATAAGCACTTCTAACTGTTCCGACGATTTGAAAAATTCCAAACCAATACCGTGCTTACGAAGTAGACAGTGAACCAATGCTGCACACGCCGACATAGCGAAACATTGGCAATCGGCCGCCTCACCAAATTGTCGTCTGTCGTTCTGAGAAAATTTAGCTCTGATTGATTTTCTGTTCGCAGTGGCATGCCCAATGCTTTCATTTGTGATTACCGAACCAGACAGAGAAAGGCATTTCTTTGTCACTTTTGAAAAACAATCAGATTTCTTGAACTTATAAAACGACAAACCTGTAATATTTTTAGAATCGAAATCTTTTAACGCATAATCTGACAAGCACTTTTCAACCTCCTGATAAAAGTTTTCGATGTTAAATTTTAAATCGGAATAAAAAGTCCTAGGAGTATAGAAAGGCTGTTGACTTTTAAAGGCATCGATTGCGTCCGAATACGAATCTTGAAAACCCTGGTTGGAATAAGCCAGAAATCGGACAAAAGTTATATTATTTAAAATATTATTTAACACTTACTTTACAATCGAACTTAAACGATATCAAAGTTTCATTCCAACAATATTTCATAGATTAAAAATTAGAAAATGATTGCATTGGCCATCGAAAATGAAAAAAATTATCTAATTTTCTTCACCCGTGGATCTGAGAGGGTGTCCCTAGAACCTGGGGACCTGGGGAACCTGGGGATCTGAGAGGGTGTCCCTAGAACCTGGGGACCTGGGGAACCTGGGGATCTGAGAGGGTGTCACTAGAACCTGGAGATCTGAGAAGGTGTCACTGGAACCTGGAGATCTGAGAGGGTGTCACTAGAACCTGGGGACCTGGGGATCTGAGAGGGTGTCACTGGAACCTGGGGATCTGAGAGGGTGTCACTAGAACCCGGGGATCTGAGAGGGTATCACTGGAACCCGGGGATCTGAGAGGGTATCACTAGAACCTGGGAATCTGAGAGGGTGTCACTAGAACCCGGGAATCTGAGAGGGTGTCACTAGAACCCGGGGATCTGAGAGGGTGTCACTAGAACCTGGGAATCTGAGAGGGTGTCACTAGAACCTGGGAATCTGAGAGGGTGTCACTAGAACCTGGGAATCTGAGAGGGTGTCCCTAGAACCTGGGATCTGAGAGTGTCCCTAGAACCTGGGATCTGAGAGTGGCCCTAGAACCTGGGATCTGAGAGTGTCCCTAGAACCTGGGATCTGAGAGTGGCCCTAGAACCTGGGGATTTAAGAGGGGCCCTAGAACCTGGGATTTGAGAGTTCCACTAGAACCTGGGGATCTGAGAGGGTGTCACTAGAACCTGGGGATCTGAGAGGGTGTCACCAGGACCTGGGGATCTGAGAGGGTGTCACCAGGACCTGGGGATCTGTGATCCCTCAAATAGACCCTGACAATGGTTTGACAGGCCCGTAGTAAACCTAGACGTTATCCTAAGCCTTCAAAGTAAATAACGAATAAACCGGAGATCAAGCAAAAAAACAGGCAATGTCATTCTACAATAGTTTTGCTTTTATTTTTTATTATGAATGATAGTAATAGAGAGAATATTAGTAGTATGACAATAGTATGATAATAATAATTTTGTAGCACTGATAAAAATTATTTTTTTAAATGTCGACAAGATATACAAAGTGAAAGTTATACAAAATGGCGTATAGGATGTTTAAGCAATATAAATTTAAATGATGATTTAAACTGTACCTCACCAAAAAACAAAATGAGATGTAAACGAACGCACAGGGAAAAAACACAGGAAAAATAACGTAAAATTTTATTGAAAAGAATGACTATATTTGAATACTATTATTACGTGCAAAAAATGATGCAAAATGTAAAAATTGATTTCAACTGCACCACACCAAAAAACACCAAAATCGACTTCTGAGCGACTACGGCACGTTAAAAAAATTTACAGGGTAAATGGCATGAAATTTATATATTGCAATAAATAGCCAATGATGAAAGAAAAATATGCGCGTATATATGAATACATTATTACTGGTATTATTTACAAAAGACTTTTGAAAAGCCAAAAAATTGTTTAATTAATTAGTTAATTACAATAATAAATAATTTATAATTTAATTTTGAAAAAAAGCGTGATTTAATTTAAATTGAAAAATTATGACAAACAAAATATTTTTGTCTCTATAATATTCCTTTAATTTGAACCATCAGCCATTTTATAGCATCCCAGATTTATTTGTATTTTCATTCGTCGCATTTATAAAAGTGCATTTCGCACGGCCAGCCGTTTTGAAACATAACACACAGGTTCATAACCAGTTCGTCAATACTGGAGCATCTGAGAGCATAGGCTGGATTGCTAGTGCTCGAATCGCCAGTAGCCTCAATTTGATTATCAAGCAATGATGCAGCACCATCAAAAGAAGCTGGAAACTGATCGGAGCCATGCGAATCAAACAGAAACAGTTGACTGCAATCCATCCGATCCCGGGTCAGAGCCACAGCTCGGCCGCACATGATCAACAAGAAGCCATCGTAGCCGTTGGAAAATCCCGACTGAACATTTCTAGCCAAGTCAATCCAGTTATGAGGATTTGACTCGCCTACTACGGCATCAAATCTTGGCCAGCATCCGTGTCGATCGAATGCCAGCATCCCATTCTGCAGCTCGTCAAAATTTAAATGTTGATTATTTGGCAGCCTATTGGCTTTGATGCAAGTTTCATACAGTTGATGGCCAATATTCAAGACGACATCGAGAATAGATTTCGATAGCGAGCCGCTAAACGATCCGAGTAGCATATGATGCAGCCGGATAAAAGCCATAGACATTGCCATGCACTGCATTCCGGCCGCAGCGCCAAATAATGAGAAATCTGACTGGTTTCTGCTAGCCAATAGGGCTGCGCGTTGGACATAGCCTGTGAAATTTATCGTTGCCTTCTTAATTAATATTTCCTATGCTAGTCTCACACAGGTATACGTTTCTATAGTTTGTGCGAGCAACTGCATTACTCTGCATGTCCTAAACTTGACTACTCCTAAACTTGACCGCTCCTAAACTTGACCACTCCTAAACTTGACCACTCCTAAACTTGACCACGCCTAAACTTGACCACTCCTAAACTTGACCACTCCTAAACTTGACTACTCCTAAACTTGACCACTCCTAAACTTGACCACTCCTAAACTTGACCACGCCTAAACTTGACCACTCCTAAACTTGACTACTCCTAAACTTGACCACGCTTAAACTTGACCACTCCTAAACTTGACTACTCCTAAACTTGACCACTCCTAAACTTGACTACTCCTAAACTTGACCACTCCTAAACTTGACCACTCCTAAACTTGACTACTCCTAAACTTGACTACTCCTAAACTTGACCACTCCTAAACTTAACTACTCCTAAACTTGACCACTCCTAAACTTGACTACTCATAAACTTGACCACTCCTAAACTTGACCGCTCCTAAACTTGACCACTCCTAAACTTGACTACTCATAAACTTGACCACTCCTAAACTTGACTACTCATAAACTTGACTACTCAAACTTGACCACTCCTAAACCTGACCACTCCTAAACTTGACTACTCCCTAAACTTGACTACTCCTAAACTTGACTACTCCCTAAACTTGACTACTCCTAAACTTGACCACTCCTAAACTTGACCACGCCTAAACTTGACCACTCCTAAACTTGACTACTCCTAAACTTGACCACGCTTAAACTTGAACACTCCTAAACTTGACTACTCCTAAACTTGACCACTCCTAAACTTGACCACTCCTAAACTTGACCACTCATAAACTTGACCACTCCTAAACTTGACCACTCCTAAACTTGACTACTCATAAACTTGACCACTCCTAAACTTGACCACTCATAAACTTGACTACTCCTAAACTTGACAACTCCTAAACTTGACCACTCCTAAACTTGACTACTCCTAAACTTGACCACTCCTAAACTTGACTACTCCTAAACTTGACCACTCCTAAACTTGACTACTCCTAAACTTGACCACTCCTAAACTTGACTACTCCTAAACTTGACCACTCCTAAACTTGACCACTCCTAAACTTGACTACTCCTAAACTTGACCACTCCTAAACTTGACCACTCCTAAACTTGACCACGCCTAAACTTGACCACTCCTAAACTTGACTACTCCTAAACTTGACCACGCTTAAACTTGACCACTCCTAAACTTGACTACTCCTAAACTTGACCACTCCTAAACTTGACTACTCCTAAACTTGACCACTCCTAAACTTGACCACTCCTAAACTTGACTACTCCTAAACTTGACTACTCCTAAACTTGACCACTCCTAAACTTGACTACTCCTAAACTTGACCACTCCTAAACTTGACTACTCATAAACTTGACCACTCCTAAACTTGACCGCTCCTAAACTTGACCACTCCTAAACTTGACTACTCCTAAACGTGACTACTCCTAAACTTGACTACTCCTAAACTTGACCACTCCTAAACTTGACTACTCCTAAACTTGACTACTTCTAAACTTGACTACTCCTAAACTTGACCACTCCTAAAAAATTGACCACTCCTAAAAACTTGACTACTCCTAAACTTGACCACTCTTAAACTTGACTCTCCTAAACTTGACTCCTAAACACTTGGCAACTTTTTGAGGGTTTCACTCAATCACTAAATTTCACATTATGAAAATTTTAGCAACTTACCTGGCTCAGCCTCTTCCTGACTAATTTGTGTCTGAAACTGAACACGAGGCCACCCGGGATTAGCAAACTGGCACGTGTCAGGCAGAATTTCTGGCGGAAGACTGACAACGCGAGAGTGCGCTAGAGCCCTGCTAACAGCGTCAGTGGTCATCTTCAACAATAGGCCATTGTAGGCACTATCTTCCCTACTCCGTAGATAACAATGAAAATCCAACAGAAACTGCATCCGTGTCCAAACAAATGGTTGCGAATTCCAACACATCTGAAACAGCGGATCTCTATTCGAACTAATACTAGCCCGATTAACCAATTGACTGCTCCAAGCTGCACTGGGAGTGGACAAGAAATCAAGCAGACAGTCGCGAGCAAACTGATGAAATTGGTGCGAGCACTGGCACGGATCAACTAGCTTCATCAGTTGCACAACAGTATTGCTTGGATTCTCAAGAATTTTACAAATCAGCTTGCAAACTTGCCACTTTGAAACGTTAGAAATGGTAATTGATTCTCTCTCATTGTCATTAACCAACTCCATAGAGAAGCGACCAGCTGGCTGGCCAGGGTCATCTGTAACCAGGACAGCAGCGGTCGGAGGGTACATCATTGTACACAGCGTAGACATTAGGCTTTCAACACACTCCGGAAGAGCAAGACAGCCCAGTCTATTAAGATCCGCCTCTGAATAATGTGGCCGCTGTCTTATGCTTCGGAGGACATAGACCTAAAAATTTTTAGCAATGCAGAAAAATAATGCAAGTTATCATTGCCTCAATTCTTTATTAGAATTAACTCCCTCAACTCACATTAATAATTTGTGCAGAAGTAATTAGAAAATACAAATGATGGATGCCACCAGAAGAATTGTCTGCAACATTGTTATCATTTTCTTTATCCATTGTTTAATTGTTCAATAATTGTAGGGCTTGTGGCATAAATTGGTAATTGTATAAGATGACATTAAATTATATAAAATTTTATATAATTCATTACAAAATGATTTTTAAAGATTTTACTTTAATATTGTTTACTTACAATAGAATAATTCAAACAAAATTACTATAGTCTAATAATTTATGTCTGTAAAAAAAGATTATTGATAAAGTGATACCTTAAAAATGTAATAAAAACCTAGTTTTGCATAGAAAGATTGATATGCATAATATCTTTTCAACAAAATTCAAAGCACTAAATATTTAGATTAGGCCCTAATAGCAAAGTCCTAATTAATAATAAGACAAAATAAAATAATGAAAAATTAGATATAAAATTTAAAATAATATAAAGCTTGTTGCAATATTTAACAACTTGCTTTACAAAGCCAGCATACTAAGACAATATTTTTAATCATTTAAAAAAACAAAAAATAATATTTATAAACTATATTTTTCAGGTTGATATTTAATTTTTTAGGTAATACCTATTGGAAAAGTTATGCACTTGTGTAGGCATAAAAGGTGAGCAAGGTGCACAAAAGAGCACTTTAGTGGCCTATTTTTTGCATGTTTTTAGTTAGTTAAAAGGAAATTCCAGGGTCAGTTAGATTTATCTCAACAAGATAGAGCACCTGTACACTAATTAATTAAGGGTTGAATAGGAATGGCTGGAGCAGAAAATTAACTTGCAAAGTTGCACTAGCTGCCATTGTTGCCAGATCTATTGCTGATTGACTCTAGTGTGAAGGCACACATTAAGAGCAAGGCCTATTCTGTCTGCCATAGCAACATTGAGTCATTGAAGGCTGCTATGACAGAAAAGTGGAATGCTGTGTCACTAGCCTATATCCGCAACACTTGCAGAACTTTCCAAAGATGCCTTCAGAGAGCCATTGAAGCTTGAGGTGGCTACTTTGAGTAATATTAACTACTGCAAGTCATGAACACATGCAAAAGGTTTTAGTAGCCAAAAATATACAATTTGAATATTAATACTTTTTATGTTGCTTCTAATTTACTGAAAAGACTTTTGCAACACCCACAGACTTTATTAAAGATTCTAATGATTTGCCAATATGTATACAGAAAGTAAATTTTAGTAAAAAATAGGTTATTTGCAAATGAATAGCTTTATAATGCAGTGAAATAAGTCCTAATATTAAGCTTAGAATTTTTCTGACCCTATGCACTTGCCCCTTATTTAGGGCCATCTAACTCTGCTACCCATACTTGCATCATTTTGGCTTACTAGACTTTAATAAAAATTACCATTTCTCTGCATCTATATTTTTTCATGAAGATCAATAAACTGTAATTTGGTATTATTAAAGAAAAAATACCAATGTTTGTTATTGATTTTGTATTCCAAGCTTTCCTTAGAATTTTTATTCAAGCTAAGATCATGTTCAATATTAAAAACAAATTTCAAATAGTAAAGTTAGGCTTAAAAAGTTAATTTTTGGCTATTGTTAGAAAATTATTCTATGATAATTAGGCTATTAGACCCGAGGATACTGACAAAATGATTAACTAGTTACTAGTAAACAATAATATAAGTAGCCATATCAAGATTAGGAAGGTAGTGAAAGATTTATCAAAATAATTTTTAGGGGACTATGTGCTGCTTGATCTTTAATGTAATTTTATTTATATCTCACTGCAACAATGAAAAAACTGTTATATTTATATTGCTAGACTTATCTAAATGCCACCTACAACCTGTTACTTCTATGTTAACTATTACTATTTGTACTATGCACTATTATTTATGAATACAATCCACTTTAGTAATAGCCACTTTGGTAACTGCCCCATTTTGGTAACAAAAAGTGACTGTCCACTTTGGTAACTGCCACTTTGGTAACTAAGTAGATTTACAATTGTCAAAACTATATCTTTATGGTAGTTAACTATAGCAATAATTAGTTTATTAATTAATATCTTACATATTTTATTGCCACATATGGTTTAATTTTCTAGTTAGACTATATTATAATTTGCTTAAACTTGTACATTATCTTTGTGATTTTTTAAGGCAAAGAAACTTAAGCAAAGTGCATTTTGAAAATTAAAATTTTGTAAGTAAAAGAAAGTAGATTCTGTAACTTCAAGTTGCTAATTTAGAGATTCTAATGTATACAATATTTAGTCAATTTTAGGATGTCTTTGGTGCATGCATTTGGTGCACTCAGAAATTAAAAAAAATTAGTTAAAACACTTTTAAATAAGCAGTTTTCTATATCAATCAAAATCTCTCCAAGTGTGCAAGAATTTATCTTAACTTTGTCTTTCTTTCCTTTAAGTTTATTTGCACATTCTTTTGGAACATATCAATCAATATATGCTCTTATTCTCTCATTTGTTACCAAAGTAACAATTATAAATCTGTTTTGTTACCAAAAAGGCTATTTTTGAATTAGTCATGGTTTGTTACTAAATGAAGTGGCTATTACCAAAGTGGCTGTTACCAAAATGGCTATTACCAAATTAGTTATGGTTTGTTACTGAATCTGAATGAAATGGCTATTACCAAAGTGGCTAATACCAAAAGGGATTGTTACCTTAATTATGCCTTGCCCCTAACTTATATATTAAAACTATTGTATTTGAAATTTAGGCCTAAGCTAAGAAATCAACAATTGAAAATTAGGGATATAGATAAGACTAACAAATAGTATTGTCAAAATTTGTTTTAAAAAATTCCAAATTTGTTTGTGTTTTTTTGTATATCCTAAATTTATAAAATTTCACTTGCACCCTAAAATTAAAAAATAAATACAACTTAAGTTATAGTCTTATATTCAATGTATTCATAATCTATTTTTCTTTTAAAATTAAAGCCTAAATTAAATTAGCTTAATTGGCTTAAGTTAAAATAACAAAAGAGAATTTGCACTCAGAGTAGTGTTTTACCATAGCTACGGCTACAGCTATGGGATCCTATAGCAAATATGGTAAAATAGGTGCCTATGGCAACTACAGATATACCTACAATAGATAGCTGCTCTTATGGCTACAACTATAGAAATATGGGCAATAGTGCAGTTTCGTTTGCGAAATTATTTTGTTTAAATTTGAAGTTTGAAACCAAAAAACAATAACAACAAAAATTGATGTTTTAGACCATTCTAACGATTGTGGCAAAGACCGTGGCAGCCATCAAGTTGCGCACATTTAGCTCTAGTTGCGGTAGAGCATTTGCTGGCAGTACTTCATTTGGCCGAATTATCCACGAGGGTCTTGGTGGTCATCTAGCCATGATACAATATGTTGTCCAAAAGAAAAAGCAGATATTAGCAGCTTCTTAGCTAAAGGGAAACAGTTTAAGCCCCCTCTCACTTGAGCCCCTTTCAATTTTTAAACTTTTTTTTCCATAGACAAATTGCGTTTCAAATAGCATTTGAGTGTAGCACAGATTTAATAAAAAAAGTATATTAATAAAACGCCCATTGCTTTTAAGTTCCGTGACCAGTGAGCTCTGGCACAGTTGCTAAAATGGTTTAAAACATTGTTGTTATTGTTTTCTGGTTTTGAACTTTTAAATTTAAACGAAAAATAATTTCGCAAACAAAACTGCACTATTGCCAAAATATGGTAGGCTTAGTTGCTGTCATATTCCATAGATTTTTATCTATAGCTATAGTTAATAATGAACATTTGGTTCAAGACAAAATTATTTGTCTCTTATGTTAATCACTAATGTTAACATGTTTAAGTTTTAAGTTTTATCATAAAAAATATTGAAACCATGTACATGGTATTTAGGTATCATGGTACAAGTATTGTAATACCATTGAGAACCAAATGTTTCTACAAAAATTTATTTCCAAGAAGTGTTAAACAAATTTGAAATCACATTACCACTTTTCACATTCTTTGGCTAGGCCTAGTGTAGCTATAATAATCAGATACAATTTGCTGAGTTTCCATAATGTCTAGTTGACAAAATGCTGATTAACAAAGGGTCACCTGATTAAGTAATGTCACTCTTTGTAAAAAGATAAAATATAATCTTTGTATAAATCTTCTATAAATTTTCATGTAATCTTTATATTAAGGCAATCAATTGTTTATTTTTTTATTTAATTTATAATTGATTAAATACTAGGTCAGCTTCCTAATCCTAGTTCAAAATATTAGCCAAGTAATATAAGACTTTTTGTTACAACCAAGACTATGGCTATGGGAACTATGGGAATATAATAATATTGGGATGTTTATAGCTAAGGGTACAGAATATGGAGAATTGGAATAAGCCATAGTTTTACTTACAACTATAATAGCTATGGCACATGGACCCTCTTTATGGAAAAACACTAAGAGCCTTAAAATTGCATTCTGAAATTGGCAATTGGGCATAAGGTGCATTTTAATATCTTGGCTCTAGACCTAGTAGAAAATCTAGATTTGTATATTCTATAATATAGGCCTACTAATTTAACTAATTGGCATAGATTGGCCTACAAATTTATCAAATATTGTGCATTAGGGACCTTATTAATATTTAATATGATTTTGCACAAATGCATTAAGAATTCCTTGTGTTGTAATGTAAATTGACAGATAAATAAAGCATTTGTTTAAAAGTGTCTAGACATTTTGTTAAAAATCATTTTTTGTAGAATTTGAATAACAACAATAGGCAATAGCACTATAGGCCCTATTATATTACATTAAAAGCTATTTAAGCTATCATCAAATAGCTAGGCTAGGCCTACTTGATGTAATTAACTACTTGACTTGACCCTGACCCCTGTTGGATGGTTGGAATAAGTGTAGAAAATCTGCGGACACGCGAAACTGAGTCTAAAATTGTAGGCCTATCTCAAAACGCGATGCAACTTAGAGCATGTTAACTTTCGCACCGAATACAGGTGTAGTACTAATTAGATAATAGATGATGGAGAATAAATCGCAATCGGTATTAAATCGGGAGATTTAATAGGCAATAGGCGAGATTTAATACCGCAAATACCGATTTATTCTTAATTTGAAGAATGCGGTGACAAGAAGTTTTTTTAAACAAATTTTCCATCCAATCGTAATTCATGTAACATTAATCTAAGAAAACAGAAATTTATTAGAAAAAAAGTTGTACGTGAATAATTATTTATTTTAATTATCTATTGTGAATTCATTGGATTACTCAAGACTGACCCTAAAGTATTGAAAAATTTGATTGATGCTGATTTCCACTCTTTTGCAAGTAATTAGATGTTTGGGCCGGGTTCAGAAAAGTGAAGCTGGTAGTTTAGGGATTTTTTATTTTGTGCGTTTCAGTCTGGAGTTTTCCGGGGCAAATATTGTCGTTTCGAATCCGCTGTGATTACATGGATATACTTCGTCTGCCGCCAGGGGCGGACCCAGGATTTTATCGAGGGGGGGGGGGGGCAAGCCTCACGTCTGGTCAGGCCAGAGCTGCAATTAGGGTACCATGATACCAATACAGCATGATACCAATACATCTGAGGATTATTTTGGCAGAGCTTAGGGGGGGGGGGGGGCCATGGCCCCCTTGCCCCCCCCCCTCGGTCCGCCCCTGTCTGCCGCGCGGGGTTCCGATCAATTCCGGAGGCGGGTAAATGTAGATATTTTGGGCCAGTGGTCTGTGGATTTTTTGTTCAAGTCTGTTGACACCGATGTATACATATTTTAGTTTTACGTTAATTTCGAGTATTCCTACTACACCGTACAACGCGTGTACGGACCGGCTGGGTGGCTAGGCCTGGGAGAGCTGGGCCCGTCGGTATCCTCATCATTGCTGGTGTTTGTGGTGGTGGTCGGCGAGTAGTGGGCACCAAAGGCGGCTCTCAGAAATCCAGCATGAGCGGCGTTGAGTTGCCGCTCTAGCGGCCGGGCCGGGATGGTCAGTGCAGGTCCACTTTTTCAAAATTGTAAGGATGGTTTCTACTGTATATGGGACTGCCTGAAGCAGCCACCCTCTCAGCCGGTCCGGCAGCACGGGGAACTGCAGGACAGTCCGCAAGGTGGGGAATGCGCCCCTGCAGGCAAGCGCCCTGGCTACACCGTGCCATCATGTCGTCCAAATGATGCTTGGCACAATAAGACCGCCAAGGTTAAATGAACTCTTTGCAGCGCGGCAGCTACGCCACCTACCCGTTCGTGCAGCGGCAGTAGATCTCAGCTGGAAGGTCCGTATGTACAGTCAGCATCATTGTCTTTTTTGTTGTTCACGGACAGTCCGATCCCAGGGGCCGCCGTCAGCTGGTCTAGCAGGCGTTATGAGCTCCAACAGCAGCGCTAGGTCGGCCGCGTATGCTAGAACGGAGAGTCACTTCTCGGCGTGTCCAGCACCCCGGCCGGGGTGCTTTGTTCTGCGGCAGAGCAAAAATCCGTTGCAGTCGTCAGGGAGGCCAGTGCGCAGTACCCAGTCCAGGACCAGGATGAACAGAAATGCAAGGTGTCCCCTTGGAGAACGCCGGAGCTGACGTGTCGAAAAAGTTGGAAAGGCCACCCGGTGTCACAACTGCAGCCCTAGTCTCCTGGTACAGAGCTAACAAAGCCATCACCAGCTGCTCAGGTATGATATGCGCGCAGGATGTTCGCGATGACCTGCCTCGACACCGAGTCAAAGGCCTTCAGGAAGTCCACGAAGATGCAGATGATGGTCGACTGGTGGAGAGCGAGAATTTGGGTCACGTTGCCTCTGCCTGGGCCAGAATCCGTTCTGCTCGCGCCGGAGGAACGGGTCCAGGACCGGCTACAGTCGCGACAGCAGAACCCTGTTAAACAGCTTAGCCGTGCAGAACATTAGTAAAATCCCGCGATGTTCTTTGATCTTGACGAAACCTGGTTTCTTTGGCAAGTGACGTTGTCAGTTTAAGTAGCCCCGCCAAGGGCCGTTTTAGCATACGGTACCAATCTATAATATTGTTGGTTTCGTACTCTCACGTCTGCTTAAAGTAGTGTCCAAAGAATTTTAATCAGCTTGCGTACATTTGTAAAGCCTGCGTACAGTGCGCGATCGATAATTTCTGTTTTCATTTTTTTCAGCCGGCCAATAGAAAAGCCGCGCATTAATTATGTTAAGTTCTCCTCGCGCGCCCACCCCCAGCCCGCTCTTTATCAGTCCTGTCTGGCTGGGCGCTCGGGGTTAGACCCCGTTTCTCCCGCGCCACACCTGTGCCGCTCTGCCCGCCCTTGGGCTCTCACTCCTTTTTTACTTGCCTACTCTCTCCGCCACGATTCTATCCACACCTTCGCCAGTCTCAGTCACGCCACTTCTACTGTCAGTTCAAGCTCGAACTACGAGCGCCGCCACCGTACGTTCACCGCCATCACTTCGTCACCGTTGCCTCAAACTCATCGACCCACTCTGCCTCCTACCATTAACTTATTGTTGTGTAGCCGCCAGTGCATCGTTTGCGAATTCAACTAGTACTTTGATCTATCTCCGTTACAATAAACAAAGTCTGCGGCCATTGCCCGCACCAGTCATCATTATTGCCAAGTGCTACCGCTACAAATTAGCCTCTGCCGTATTTGTCTTGTCGATTATTTTCGAGGCCGCCACATTATTTCATCACAGGCATCCCGACGATATGCGCAGTCCACCACTCAGCAGGGGCGGGGCCCGCAGCTAGCACGCAGTTCATCACTCGTGTGACTTCCAACCCGACCTCGACAGGCACGTCGTCGTGCCAAGTAGCCCTGTTGCCTGGCAGCGTCTTCTTTGCAAGTTAGAGCACCTCGTCGATGGTGATGGGGATGGTTTTAAAGGAGCTCTCCTCTGGAAGCGCAACCTCCGTGGACAATGACATGTCGTCGTCCCTTTGAAGTGAAACGAAGGCGCCGTTAGCAAGAGGATGGGAGAAATCAGCCGACACGCGCGTGATGCGTGAACAAGCATCCAGCCTTGGCAGCAACTCCCCAGATGCACAAGATCTGCATGCCTAAAAATAGTCCTGATGATCGGCGAGCAAGAAGCCCAGCCATGCGACCCTCGCGTGATGCATGCACAACCTCTGACCGACACTGCCTATTGGGCCTCGAAATCCCACTCTCTCTCCCTACTGCTCCTATTCCTCGTTGCTCGCGTACAGTGTGCTAGCTTATAAAATATACTGATTGAAGAGGAAAGATCCTCGCCTGAAGTTTGAGAATGTGACTCTAGAGATCACACAGAGAAAGTTACCATCAGGTCCATTGTTCGTTGTCTTCCTGAACTGTTGGCAGAAGGAAACGATAATATGGGAAAAAGCCATATAAATTGTCGTTTCACCTTTGCGGCGGAGGAAGGCGCGTTGACTGTACCAGAGAAGAAGGTCCGCAGCTCATTTCACCTCTCTTCAGGCGTATCACCCGCCAGGTTTAGAGCGTTGCGACTCTTTCAGCCTGTCAGATGATTAACGACCGACCAGTCGGCGTGCGGTTTCTTGTCGGGGCCGGCGTCTGTGATCTCATGAATAGCGGTCTGAACCACGGCGCCTTGCCGGGCTTTAAAAAGTCTCTGCTAGAGACTCTTATTCCTTCTCCGTAGGCTGTCGCCTTCTCCACAGTCTCTCCACTTTCAGCTGCGTCTGCCGCAGCACTTCGTCATCTTGCCACACTGGCCGGTTCCTTTCTGCTGGCTTCACCAACGGAAGAGTCTTGGTAGCGGCGGATTGGATGGCGGCACTGATGTCCGGGTACTCTGCTGGGGTTGATGTGTCTGGTCGTCCTTTCTGCGCCTCGTCAAAGGCCGGGTAGAAGCGGCCACTTCTAACCGGGTCGCGTAGGGCGCATAAGTAGCGCTTTGGGCTGTTTTTTCGGTGGTCGATAAATAATTTTGCGGGTCCCTCAGGCGCAGGTCGCAGTAGAGCAGCCTGTTGGTCTGATCGCACTGCCAGCGGAGCCACCGTGTCACAGGTGGTCACTTGCCGTCGCTCTCGCTGGCGAAACAGCACGTGGTCGAGCTGTGCGAGTACGAAGTTTTCCGTACGCTTTCCAACGTGGCCGTTTACAGCCAGCAAATGTTGCCGATCTGTGAAGCGGCTTCCTAAACAGCATTTTTGCTGAGACCAGATCGTGGCGGTCCATGAAATCCATTAGAGCATTAGTATTGTTGTTTTCGCGTGGCGCTACAAAGCGGGCGTGCTCGGACCTTCGTATGACGGCGTTGAGATCCAGTAAAGTGTCAAGTTGAGCGGTCTTCTTCAGCTGCGCTGACAGGAACTCCAGAAACTGCTCTACTTAGCTGGGTGTGCAGCAGAAGAGCCACATGTTACGCCTGCAAAGTCGAATGTCGACGCGCAGCAGCCGCGGTGACAGGCTCTCATAGCGTGTACTTTGCTGAATCATCAATTCCTCCCCGTGCTTTAGAGTCCGCTGATGTGTATTGCAGAAGCCAGTCACCAACTAGGTGCTCCTGGTGAAGCCCAGGCTCGGCCGTGATGGAGAGCTCCTGTAGCATAATAATATCAAGTTGTCACCTGCAAGCTGGTCCAAAAGATGTTGTCTCCGCTTTGCTCGAAGAGTTCGTCAGTTCCAGGTAGCAATTCTGAGCTAAATTGCTATGCGCATTTTGGTTCGGCTGGTGTCCGGTGATTTTGAACCTCACGGTTCCTGGCGCCACCCAGCGCGGATCCGCATCACCAGTTTGAAGGGGCCGGCTGCCTGCGGCTCGTCGCTCGCGTCCCCAAGGTCGACCACGGCGATTTCTCTCACGGCGTCGATCGTTCTTTGCGTCGATGCTCACTTCGATTGTGCCGCCCTTGGCAGCCGCAGAAGAATCGCGACTCTCCGATGAGGCCTTGAAAAGAACCACTAGCATGCTTGGCGGTAGCACCAGGAGGCGGCGGCGCTATCTCGCGAGCCGCGGTGCAGGATAACAACGTTTACTGTAACTAACTGTTAGCAGAAGAGTATGCGAGCGTAAAAACAACTTAAATATGGTTAAATATGGTTAAATATGGTTAATATGGTTAGCTGGCCCGTTACATGTAATGCATGTAACAACTGTGCGGGGTTTAAACAGTCGTATAGTAGCATCAAGGAGCACTGTAGTATATAGAGGGTGTATATCTAAAACTCAAAGCTCGTGTACATGTGATTTTTGGGAGGCCAATTCCCTAGAATAAAACACTGCAGTAGATAGAAAATGTAATGCAGCTAGTGAAATCATGTGCATTATACATGTGTATTTATATCGTTATTACACTGTATACGAGCTAAATGTATATATAGATAGATGTATACTGCAGTTTACTGTAGATTCAAGTCACTCAAGTCGGTACTTGACCCAGTCGGCGCTCGTCTCGATCTCCTCCTCCACCTGAGCGTCGGTGAACAGCAGCAGGCGGCAGGCTCTCAGCTTGCTGTTGTACAGCACGTGCCTGCAGTTTCCATTGCGCATGGCGGCCGCTGTGCACTCGACAGCGCTGCTCACGTTCGTCACGTCAGTGAAGCAGTAAAAAGAGTTGTACTTCGCCCGTTTGAACTCATCAGCTTTCCAGATGCCAGCAGTTGGCTTGAAGGCAGACGGATCCACAAACTCGCATACAAAGCCGTATGAATTGCCGCAGGGAATATCAGCAATTAGGTTGTCTACCTTTCGAAGACAGTTTTCCTCACTATAACCCGTAGCGGACAAAGCCCTGTCCTCCGGATAGAGTCCTTTGCCGTTGACCCTCTGCCAGCCAGCTCTGCTGTTGCCTCTCTCATCAGCCAGATCGCTAAGTCCGACCCACAGTTCGCAGCTGCAGTCGACGGCACGTGTAATATTTCCATTGATCAGCAGCTGCAGCGAGCTGTACGAGTTGATCAGCTCGCCTCCGATCAATGCGCACTGCGAATTGGCTGAACACCAGCTGTGGCTGTGAGCTGTGCTCACGAACAGGCACTTGCTATCGGCCTCAATGCTGAATGGGGCTGGGCACAGAAGGGCCGGCACTGACTGCCAACAGCTCGGCAGAATTAGCAGCAGTAGGAACATTGTCGAGCATGGATGCGCTTGAAACCAAGTCAAATAATTCAAAGGCTTATATACCGTAGGTTCAATACCAATCTACAATCTTTGTGAATAAGTAGATATTACCTGCTTTTCTCTGACTCAGACTGTTTCAGCAAATAAGAACGGCACATTAAATGCATTCTCTTAGACCAATGTAGCCTTTGAATTCTACAGACGTCATTTTTTCTTTCACGCTGGTCAAGTTTTCTGAATTCAAATGAATAGAAAAGTCTTTATATTTCTGTGAGTCACAGAATGGCACTACGGTTATGTCTGGAGAGAACATTGAGAAATCCTTTGGAAGTTCTGAAATCGATTCTCTCTATTAGAATTTTGACCTACATGTATCCTATAGGGTCACAATTGCAGGTTCCAGGATATGAAAGCCCCAAGGTCTCAGAGGCGTAAAAGATAAATGTTTTCAACCATATAGCTGTACACAGGGGTGTCGCTATGGATTTTATGGTGGGGGTCGGAAGGGACGACAAAGCCAAGAATTCTACATGATTATAAATTCAGGGCTTATTTTGGCGCCCCAGGAACACATTTTGGCGTCGATCGAGGCGCCTTCTTTGTGGCGTCCTGAAAACATTTTTTTTATTTTCATATCGGGTGACAAATGGTGAAATATCGCGTAGGAGGGATTCCTCCTCCACACTGGGAAAGGGTATATATCGAAACGACATCAAAATATCGATTATTCATGTCATTTTTTTTTAAAAATGACATCGCAAAAAGGATTGATTGTTGCATAATTGTTCCATTTTAGCCATTCTTACATTTAATTGGCTCAAATCAATACTGGGCCGGGGGGCCGGGGGCATGTCCCTTCTGCCCTCCAGTGGCGACGCCCCCCTGGCTGTACAAAAGAGAATGAGTTACTTAACATTTTATCGCGCTTGTATATGTACCAAGTAAAAAGCTGTTTGCCTGCGGCCTGGCAGCCCCTTGTTTTACGATTCATGATAAAGCATTCACTAAAACATCTACCAGAAATTTTCTGCGAATGATGCCTGGATACGCTATACATGTACTGCATTTACTGTACTACATATATGTCAATCGCTAATTCTAAGGTAATTTAGTGAGTAGTACGTATACATACATATACATTTAATATTGGGTTCTTTATATTGGAAGCTAGCTTTCTGCTTCAGAATGCAGATATTATCACTGCAGCACTCTGACCTGCCACTTCTGTCAGATGCAGTCATATGCAGCCCCCAAAGTAATGCGATGTTGAAACCATGGTATAAATATTACATGTAGATCCTAATGCTACATGTACGCGTGTGGTGCACCGACATACAGGCGGCAAGCAATTAGAGAAACAATTAGCAAGGGATTGAGACCCATCATGCGGGCAGGGTCTTGTCCGCGCTTAACCCTAGGTCAGATGTATATGTGCATGTGCCCACTTGGACTGGCCTGATCTCGACCCTACACCGGCAGGGTACTACACTGTGCAGTACATACGCGTGTTTTTAATTTTTACCTACTATTGATTCCATGCAGTCACATTTTCGCGAGAAATTTTGAAAAAGTTTTTTTCACTTAAGCTCTTCAAATAAAGTAGTTTTTTTACATATGAGGTCGCTAATTAGCCCGTTTTTCTTCCGCTAACTGTCGTTTTTTATGTCTGGCTAATTGTACATGTAATTGTCGCCGTGGGGACACAATGGCAATTAAACCAAGGATACCATGCTCGAGTCTTATTGCACCTAAAGATTTCAAATTAAATAAACACGACTTTCTAAAAAGAAAGAGAAATGTGATGCCGAAATCACGGCATTTTAAAAAAATCTCAAATAATGATTTGCCGATTTGCTTTCCATTGTATAGTTTTAATACACCGGACAACCGTAAAACAAAACTTCAGTGCAAATACCAGTACATTAATTATTAGTAGTTAATTTATAGTAAAAATTGTCAAAAGTTGTCTTCTTAAATTGAGCTAATACACTTCACCTAATTTACCACAAGAGTCTACAGAGTTGATACATTTTTGAATACTTTATATTCCTAGATTGCATTTGCAATTCGTTGTTTCTTAAATTATGCATTTAGTTGGTATTAAAAAATTAAAGGTATGCCTATTACCTTTTTCGTGGATACATAATTTGCTTATTTTCAAAAGCTTAAATAGTTGGTCATTTTCTAGCAAGACGTTGTTTTCGTTTTTCTGTTATTTGTATCATGTGGCTGTTTATATATTATTTATCATTGTATCAGTATCACGAGCTTTATGTTTCTGAATTTTGTACACTTGTTTCATAAGCACCGAGATTCATTCATCAAGACTTAAAAGTTTTTAATGAGCGCAGAATTTCACTTATAATATAAAATTACCAAAATATGTCTTTGGGACTCTTCTAGACAATTCTTTTGTATAGTATAATTCCCAACAAAAAATATATTATAGTGTATTTAAAGAATTTTTTTATTTCATATTATTGCAAAAAGAACAGTTTGAAGTTAATAATTGATGTTAAATATTTTCTTCATTCCTTATCCGGACAGTATTTCAAATCAGGAACTATATCCTAATTATTTTCATCTTTTTCAATTGCAGCCAGTTGAAAAACATGTCAGACAGATTCAATCAAGATGAAACCCATTTCAACAGCATTTGTTTGGAAAAATTTTCAACTGATCCGCTGCGCATTCTGCCCTGCGAGCTGCAAAGCCAAATCCTCAGCCTGCTCGACTGTCGCTCGCTTGCAACCTGCCGTCTGGTAAACTCCCATTGGCTGGCTCGAGTTGACTTTGATAGCCATTTGTGGTCGGCCGTCGGCCTTCGGATGGGCTTGCGTCGGCGACCGTCTCGCGATTGTGCCAGCGATCGGCGCTTCATACAGGAGACAGCAGCGAAGTGCCGGCTGTCGTGCGCCTGGATTGACTGCACCGAGGGCGCGGTGGAGCGGACCGACAGCGGCCCGGGCGGTGTGTCTCCAATGACAGCGTCGCCGAAATTGAAGTCCCTATGGCGATTGGTCTGTCTGCGTGTTTGCCAACTTCCAGGTAAATTAGTCGTTGATTCCTTATAGCAGACGGCAGACTTTCATGTAGCCTTCAAATATTCCTGAACGCGCTTGGACAACTACAGTAGAAGGCGTCTGAACTTTTTATCACTGCACATTAGTTACGTGGTCGGGATTTCGCGCTTAATTTCACCATC
This sequence comes from Macrostomum lignano, assembly GCA_002269645.1. Classification (NCBI taxonomy): domain Eukaryota; kingdom Metazoa; phylum Platyhelminthes; family Macrostomidae; genus Macrostomum; species Macrostomum lignano. The sequence continues at coordinate 554,506 of NIVC01000137.1, forward strand.
AAGTATTTTCTTCCAAGCATCAATAATTTTCAAATCGTGTTGGATTTTTCCACAAAAGCATAGAAGCTTAATAGCTTAGAAATTATTGAATTTTAACAAACTGCTTGAAATACATATTCGGGATATCTTCCAGAAATAAGATAGAGTTACAGGTAGTTCAACGAAAGGGATTACGTATTAAAGCTACTTGTTAAGTTTTGACAAACACGATTTTTAATGACTTCAATTACCGACAATGCCTCGCTGTGGGGCAACCTTAGGAGGACTCCTATGACATCACTAGCTACTTTAATTGTTCACTGCTCATCTGCTCCCTATCACAGGTCAGCAAACTCGCCTTCACTTATGGCACTATGCACCGAACACAAACCGATTAAGCGAAGCAAACAACTGTCAGAGTGCTCAAATTCTCTGTCCAGCTGGAAGCGTCCACGAGGGCGCCGGCAATGAGGCGTTTCGCTGGTGGCCCGGCGCTTTGTCTTCCGGCTGCCATGTCGGCAGTCACCTCGGCTGTCTGGCTGACTGCGGCGGAGTCGCCTGCGCTGTTGCTCAACCACCTAGTCGAAGCGTCTCAGCCAACGCACTTGGCGCCATTCTCGTCCGCCTGCCGTTGACGCCGTTTTCTTCATCGCCGACGACTTCGAAATGGTCGACGTTGGACATGACCGGATGCTCGGGCAGACTGGAGAGACTTGCCGCGATCGGGCTTCACACGTGCGTCAGCGGAAATGCTGGCTATGCGGGAGCTGCCGGTCGTCGCAATAGCCTGCACAGTCGGAGCCTGCTGTCGGAGAAAAGCGGCGTTAGCAGCGCCGGTAGTGTTCAAGTTGCACTGGGTCTGACTGCATCCAATCGCTTCATGGCTTGGATAGTGTCTGATAAGGCAAGCTTTTGCAATTCATTCAGTTCTGAGGACTTCTTGAATATTAGGTCTATTTCGATGGAACTTATTTTTTGCACTAATAATAGCAATAATTGATTGCACCTGCCCTAATCTAAAGGCTGCGTACGGTTATTCAGTCCCAAGACTGGGGGGTCGCCACACACACCCTCAAATACCCCAGCTAATGCTGGCACCCATTTTACAGCTGGGTGAACTGAAGCAATGCAGAGTTAAGTGTCGTGCTTAAGAACACAAATTGTTCCGAGTGGGTCAAGAATTGAACCCTCGAAATTTCACTCGTGAGTCACTGCTAACCATCAAAGAGTTCAAGTCACACTAAACATTTGGGAAAACCAATGTCTGAACTTTATGTTTAGAATAAACTACAAGCAAGACTTTCATTTTTATTATATTAGATCTATTCTATAACGCCGAATTCAGCTGAAAACAGTACACAAAATCTGACCACTACCACATTATAGACGTCGGCTGCTCCAGAATCCAGAGCACCGATTGCCGCTTCCCTTCAACTGTCGGCTCTAGCAGCTCAGCAGCCGCACCAGAAGCATCAACTGCCGTCCGATTCATCGCAGTGTCGCCTCTGGTGCCTGTCTGAATCCCCTGGCAGGCGTTGCAGACGTCGCAATTTGCGCACCCGTCGGGTGAGCTTGTCGACACTTTTGCCAACTCCGGCGATGTCAGCTTTGCAATCGCAGCCAAGACGTTGCTTTGTTGTCGCCGCTCTGACCGATGGTACGGCGGCCGTTGTGCAAGTGCACTGCTCCTGCTGCTGCTGCGGTGGTGGCAGCGACAGTTCAACCGGAGTTCGTCTTCAGTAAGTTGCTCGCATCGGCAGCGACGACCAGCTGGTGCGCGACGTTCTGCCTTTCAATGCGGCGCCACCACCAGCCAGCGGATTCGGCGACAACGAAGCCAGCGCTGGTGACAATGCCGACGACACCGTGGGATTCACGGCAGTTATGACGCCAGCGTCAGCCTCCACTACGGAGCCGATGTTCTGGTTGAGAGAGTTCGCCTGCCGTGACGACTGCAAGCTGACATCAGAAAGTTCAACTGCCACTAGCGACGTCTGGGATGCCTGGATCTGCCGTTCCGCTGCTGCCTACAGTCTGCCTAGCAACTACGAGAGGCTTGTCCTTTGCGCAGCCGGTAGAACTTTCCTCTGCCTGTTCGCGTCCCACTGGTCGGCTGGAGCGGCTCTGCTGGTTTATCGACGGGCAAAAAAGCTACCGCTGTTCGTTGTGGAGTTTCCTCAGTACGCGCAGACGTTTCCCAGGTGAATTCGAGATTTGATTTCGAGAGCATTACGTAGACCTATGACTATTTCAGTTAGTTGACTGAAAGAAGAAAATGAGGACACGAATTTCATTGTGTTGAATGTCTTGAAGCCCTGCTGAAACGTTGACTACATTAGAAGGGCGTAGATACGCGAAACTTTAAAATAGAGTTATGTAACAAATATGAATCTAGAACGTAAATTTTCCTGTCAGAAAGTAAGTTTTTAAATACTGTAATTGTAAAATTTGAATATATTCCGTGCCTTTCTTGATATGCTGTTACACCAATAAAATAACCCCTACTTAGGTACGAGTTGCACCAACCTGTGTGGGTTAATCAAGTCTGGTTCGATCGAGGCATCACCAGCAACACCGAAGAGGACATTGACGACAATGGTAATGGTGCGAAGACAGCGCAAGACGAAGATGACTCAGCCGTATTGCAGCCTCTTCTGCTGTTCGCCTGTCCAATGCACGGCTTCAGTCGCTGCCTGCTGCTCAGCTGCTCGCGACTTGGCGGATGCGAGCTGGACAACGCCATGGCAACATCGGCTGCCACCACTGACGTCGAGTCAGAGGCCAGCGGCGGTGGAGTAATCGGCATGTCTCGACTGGCTGGCGGACTGCACCTCGTGGCCTGTAGCGGCTACGAGTTCAACGGATGTAAACAGTTTTGTCGCCGGCGCAGCGTTGGCCTGCCTCACTGAGCTTCGGGTCGGTTGGTTGGTTCGAGCGCTCGAACTAGAATCGCAAGAATCGTCAGGCACTAAAGAAACCTATTCTATTTCATTGCAATCCATCTGATAATTTTTGACTTAATGTTCGATAAATTGCAATACAGAAGCATCCGACACTATCTTAAAAATCAAAACTCGATATTAAACGTGCATTTCCATATCATTTTTGTGTTGTTCTTTAAAATCTAAATGTAATCTGTTAAAACTTTGAGGTTTCTTTCTCAGCGTTCGGTGGGGCCTTATCTTTGACCCGCCTTTAGTCTGATAATGGTGTTTAATTGGAAACCTACTGCGTCTTGATTAATAGTTTAAAGTCCTTGTCTTAACAACTTTACACTTCGTTGTCAGAAATGGTGCTGTATAGTAGGTTCAACTATCCAGTGCATTACCTTTTCAGTCATCCAGCCCCATGCGGTCGTTTGTGCAACCTACATTTGCATGTAAATTTGCTTCTCTATTTGGCGTTTAATTTCTACAAAAAAGTTGATGATATTTTGATTCGGAATAATAGTCCTGAATTACTGATTAGTCAATACCTTTTTGTTACACCAGTGATTAAACCATTCCAGTCTTCAACCTCGTAAACGTATTGTTTTATATTCGTTGACAATACATTTGAATTTATGATTTGCAGTTAATTTTTTAAACAAAAATTCAAAAAGGAAATTGTTTTCGAATCCATATTGCTTGAAAAAACTTGAAAAGATTTATATTACTGGAAAGTACATGTAACATTTAAAATTCTAGTCCTTATTTCAAACCATGCAGTTTCGATTCTCCGTAACGACTACGAGCGAATTATTAACGCAGACAATGGTCGATTTTCAGCGATATTACTTCCTTCGCCAGTGCAATAGTGATTTAAAACTGCTTTGATAATTTCCTTCGATTCTGGAAGCTCAAGAACTTGTTGTACTTCTCTAAGAATGTATCGATTTCTAAGAAATGCGAGCGTGACGTCCTGCCTCACTTGACGGTGGTCTGAAGCTGCACTACGATCGTATCAATTTCCGCTGGTCGCATGAGTTTTAAAATCTTCAAATTGTCTCATGCATATTACTTTCAGTAGACAGATCAGTAAATGATTGCACTTTCATAGATTTACTTTCATCTACTGTTCCATAAAATTTGGAAAATTTGTCAGCCATTTTGATCATGGTTAACAACATTTTACATTTGTATAATGACCGGATCTAACTACTCAAGGTTATCACAGTATGTGCAAATGCATGCAAGTAGGCACTGGTGTAAATTAAAATCGTTTATTGATTGTTTCCCCGATGAGAAACATAAAATATGAAATATTCGATTGCAACTTTTCATATCCTTACAGTCTCGGGTATATGTTCCTGCCTGTCTAAGTTAGAGATGGATGAAAAATTAAACTAAAAGTACATGTAACTAATTTTATAAATGAACTAATAATACATTTTTCAAATATATACTCTAGCAATTTGTCGGTTGCAGCTTAAACTGATTTGTACGTAAAATTCTGTAGGCTTGTTGAAGAAAAAAAGTTCTTTGTTTTAATAAATCCCTTGTTGAAGCAGGGCGTTGCCACTCGGGGGAGGGGGGACACGGGCCGGGACTGGTTCCACCGGGAATGGCATGCCGGGATAAGGAGCATGCCAATGCTTTGTCCGCTCACCCAACCTTGTGACCCGCTATAAAAATCAATAATTTTGCTTTAGGGTAAAAAATAAAGCGCATGCGGTGCCAAAATTATGAGTGTCTGCGGCGCCAGAATGAGTGTCTGCGGCGCCAGAATGAGTGTCTGCGGCACCAAAATGAGTGTCTGCCGCGCCAAAATGAGTGTCTGCGGCGCCAAAATGAGTGTCTGCGGCGCCAAAATGAGTGTCTGTAGCGCCAAAATGAGTGCCCGCAGCGCCAAAATAAGTGTCTGCGGCGCCAGAATGAGTGTCTGCGGCGCCAAAATGAGTGTCTGTAGCGCCAAAATGAGAGTCTGCGGCGCCAAAATGAGTGTCTGCGGCGACAAAATGAGTGTCTGCTTGCGGCGCCAAAATGAGTGTCTGCTGCGCCAAAATGAGTGTCTGTAGCGCCAAAATTAGAGTCTGCGGCGCCAAAATGAGTGCCCGCAGCGCCAAAATGAGTGCCTGCTTGCGGCGCCAAAATGAGTGCCCGCAGCGCCAAAATGAGTGCCTGCTTGCGGCGCCAAAATGAGTGCCCGCAGCGCCAAAATGAGTGCCTGCTTGCGGCGCCAAAATGAGTGCCTGCTTGCGGCGCCAAAAAGAGTGCCCGCTGCGCAAAAATGAGTGCCTGCGGCGCTAATAAAACGAGTGCTGACAACGCCAATTCTGAAAATAATGTACCTTGTACCTGTAGAATTCGTGGCTCTGTCACCCCCACCATAAAATCCATAGCGACGCCTCTGTAGTCGAGTATTCACATATGATCCTGAAAGCAGAACTATAAAAATAAAATAGAACAACTTTCGTAACTCTGACAGTGGCGTGCGATGAAGTTTCTACAGTTCCGGAATTATAGACAGCTTTTTTTGACATCCCGAAATGTCGGTTAGGCAAATGTTATAGTGCATAGTTTAAACTTCATTCATGGAGTCCTTAAACGAAAATTTGGAGTAGTAACTGGAAAATGTAATATCCAGATATTTTTTCTTGTAGTTTTAATAAAAAATGCAACTATAAGAAACTAAAATAATTATTTTTATTGTAGAGATGCTCAAGTCGTGGCGTGCGGAAACATTGCGGAAGCATCGGTGAGATTGGACTTTTACCATAAGTAGGCTATAATAGCTCAATTTAGCATATTCATACTAGCCTAAAATAGTAGACTTTTGTAATTGATTCAATATGAAATGGAAACCATCTGTTTTTCTATTTTTAGACTTAAAATTGCATCTAAATATTGGAATTTAGCTTTCTTGGGCGAGTGAATATATGGTAATTTTGTTTCAAGATAAAAATGCTTCGAAGCATGCAAATAAGTGGCCATACTGCTCGATAGATCTTGATATTGCTGATATATGATGAAAATTATTCTTAAAAGGTTTTAAAGTATTGGTTAAAAATTGAAATACATCAAATAATTCGAAAAGAACTAAATGGGGTTAAAGACCCCAACAAATCATCTCTTTTAGGGAATCTATACTCATTGAGAAGTGACATTCGGTGTTACTGTCAGCATACCTAATCTTCACCAGTGTACTTTAACTGAGGAAATTTTTACATCAATCAAGTGGCGTAAGCAACAACAGAAGTTGTTTGAAAGCATTCCTGCCCGTGGGACTGCATCAATCATTGCCTACAGTGAGTGTTGAAAGCGGGGTGTGAAAAACCTCATGACTCCAGACTGACTGTCTGTCCCAAAACCCTTGCTTCGTGTCTGCAGACCTTCGAAAATAAGGCCGGATTTGCTACGCCTGTACTCTTAGAGAAAATTGGCATACTCGGCTAAGCCTGCACAAAGGCTTAATCGCCTCCATACCCCATGAGCCGGCTGCGTTGAAGTTTCACGGCCCTGACGAGTCAGTTGCTACCCAATCCTATCCTTCTCTCTTCATCGCTGCAGCACGCCAACCCCGCTTATTCCCACACTCGCAATGCATCTGTCCCCTCCCCCCTGGCTACTGAGAGAGAACAGCCCCACCCGATTCGTCCTCCACTTGACAATCCGACGCCCACACGGCAGCAACCGTGTAAGACCATCATCCCAGCAGGCTCAAGCTAGCTACTCCCTTCTAATTTTGCCTCCCTTCCCCAGCCCCCTCTTCCCCCGCCCACTCGCCTACTTACCATTCGCCCGGAGGCCCCGTCCTCTCCTTTCATCCGGCTAGGGAAAACACGCGACCCCACCCGGGCCAGACAGACGCGTGCGAAGGAAGCCCCCCCCAACACTTCTATAAAAGACCGTTAACAAACAAAGCTAGCTGGGTTGCCAAGCACACAAACTGAATAGGCTCCACCCACCTGCCTTCGCGGTGGAACAAGCGATGGCGCCTCTGATTCTCTTGTTACTAACGTTTCTGGCAACAACTGACGCGAGAAACGACCGAGACATCAGTGTCTCACCTGCCCGCCTGGCTGAACTCTCAGAGCCGCTCGCCGTTATCAGGCAGGTTGGCACATCCGGCCATCGGCGGGTTCGCAACCATCTGGTCGAGTTTCTGTCGCGTCAGCCTGGTTGGCAAGTCGAATTAGACACGTTCCATGCCGAGACACCGATAGGCAGGCAGCGGTTCGATAACATCATCGCTACGCTGCGTCTTAACGATGCTCAATCCGGCTCGAGTGGACAACGCCGTCTGGTCCTCGCTGCGCACTACGACTCAAAACTGTTGCCCGGATTCGTCGGAGCCACCGACTCGGCGGTTCCCTGCGCTGTGCTGCTGCGCGCTGCCGAAACCATCGGCAGGGCCGTAGCCAGAGCGAGTCGACTGAGTCCTCCAGGCCCAGGCGTTGACATCCTTCAGCTGGTGTTCTTCGACGGCGAAGAAGCCTTCAAGGAGTGGACGCGGACGGACTCGCTGTACGGATCGCGTCATCTGGCCCAAAAATGGGCCCAGGATGGAACTGCGCAGCAGGTCGAAGCGCTGGTGCTGCTGGACCTGATCGGTGGCAGGAATCCGAAGTTCTACTATAACCCGCATCCCAGCAGCGATGAGCGAGTGATCGACACCGAGATGCGAATGTTCATCCAGCTGGGCGCCACCGAGGCCGCGATTATACCCGGCAGCGACGAACCCGACTTCGACTACTTCCAGCTGATGAAGATCGGCTCAGGGACGGTGCAGGACGACCAGCTGCCATTTCAAGAGATCGGCGTGCCGACTGTGCACCTCATACCGCAGCCGTTTCCCACGGTGTGGCACACGCCAGCCGACACGCTTGATGCCATCGAGTGGGATCAGGCTGCTGATGTGGCCAATATTGTGCTGTTCTGGACTGCTCAGACTATCGGGCTGTAGTGATTGACTGACTATCTAAACTGACTATCTGGACTGCTCAGACTATCGGGCTGTAGTGATTGACTGACTATCTAAACTTATATTTCAGCAGCAGGGTGCATCGGGAGTTTTGGGTCGTGTAGAATTTGCTCGGATGTTGATCAATTCTTTCATAATTGATTAATCACGGTTGTGCAAACTGAGATTCACCCACCCGCTTCGGGACCTGTGGTTGTTGACACTACTCGAATGCTATCTGCCATGCTACATGCGGTTGTCAGAGTGATTCGAAAAGCATTGCGACGCGCCTAATTGAATATTGATAACAATGGAAATGAGTCTACACTTTTCAAGTATTCACCAAAATATAACTCGGCATGCCTGTTCTTTCAGCGATGGCACAAGCTAAAAAAGGTTGATGTTGAAAATGTAGAGCGCTAATCCGCTCGTTCACCGGATGTATTTATGACACTGACAGCTCTTGGAAATCTGGTTCCCGTGAACGTCAGAAATCACGCAAGGCATGAGTTCAGAGTCCAAGGGTAACTTTTAAATGATATATGCCGTAACTGCCTGTAAGTCTACAGCTCACGCGAGGCACATGTCGTTGCTGATTATTGCAAAAAGTAAAAAGTTCTGGTAAGACTATTTAGAAAGGCAGGTATAGCCTATGTCAGACAGACAGACAGATAGACAGACAGACAGACAGACGGACAGACTGACAGACAGACATACAGACAGACAGACAGACAGACAGACAGACAGACAGACAGACAGACAGACAGACAGACAGACAGACAGACACTGAGACAGACAGACAGACAGACAGACAGACAGACAGACAGACAGACAGACAGACAGACAGACAGACAGACAGACAGACAGACAGACAGACAGACAGACAGACAGACAGACAGACAGACAGACAGACAGACAGACAGACAGACAGACAGACAGACAGACAGACAGACAGACAGACAGACAGACAGACAGACAGACAGACAGACAGACAGACAGACAGACACACAGACAGAAAAGCAAACAGGCTGGAAGACCCATATCGCACACGAAAAAGATGTATTGTAAATTTCTATAGCACAGAGATTTCCAGGCATAGCGTGACTTACATTGAATTGGAGGCATTGTGAAAGAGACTGAAGCTAGATTTGAATTATAGCTACTTCTAAAAGACCAGAAAGCACAGCGGCGGTGCAGCTTACTGCAGTTGCGCAGCGATGATGGATGCATGCGGGATTCATGAGGAAGCCGATTTTTAGTCGCAGGATGCAAACAGCGAGAGACTTGTTGAATGAATTGGCACTGGTATGAAAAGCTAAAACACACTCTTAGCAATGAGCAGGAGCAGATACCTAATTAAAGAGCAGAGCTAAATCCCTAGCACTATAGTACTTTGCATGTAGGAAAGAGAAATAGTAGCAAAGGTATAGATCCACAACGAATTTCCCATCTCGAACAGTCACTCCTTTCCTCGATACGACTCAAGACATCTTTCACCCAAGCCTTTCCTCGGATGCAATTAGCTTTACGTCACGTGTACACCTGCGTTTCCTTCATCCCGCCTTGGTGGAAAACAGGCTTGGAAAACTCTGGTTTAGACAGAAATGCTGTGCACAACATATGCAGCCTTGTTTACCTGCACTCGCAAAGCGGATCAGCATGGGTATTCCTAAGCATTATGCTTCTGCTTCATTAGCTACATAGAAATGTCCCCATTACACAGAATTTTGCTGTATGACGTGAAAACAGGTATTGACTAATCCAAAGGTAGAGTTAGTAGATAGAAGATAGATGGATAGATAGATAGATAGATAGATAGATAGATAGATAGATAGATAGATAGATAGATAGATAGATAGATAGATAGATAGATAGATAGATAGATAGATAGATAGATAGATAGATAGATAGATAGATAGATAGATAGATAGATAGATAGATAGATAGATAGATAGATAGATAGATAGATAGATAGATAGATAGATAGATAGATAGATAGATAGATAGATAGATAGATAGATAGATAGATAGATAGATAGATAGATAGATAGATAGATAGATAGATAGATAGATAGATAGATAGATAGATAGATAGATAGATAGATAGATAGATAGATAGATAGATAGATAGATAGATAGATAGATAGATAGATAGATAGATAGATAGATAGATAGATAGATAGATAGATAGATAGATAAATAGATAGATAGATAGATAAATAGATAAATAGATAGATAGATAGATAGATAGATAGATAGATAGATAGATAGATAGATAAATAGATAAATAGATAGATACATGACGTATTGAGTGAAGCGCATCTGTATAAAAAGCTAGCTTCATACATGTAATTAAGCAGCATTGAAATACAACACGCAGCACCTTGCGAAAGAGTTCACGGCAGCCTAAATTTAGCCTTGATGATGCCGGCAAAAAAACCCAACGGAACTCTGCTGCGTGGGTGGCTTCTGCTTGCTGACAGATATCGCCCGCAAACAGAAACTCATGAGACGCTTTCCTCCTCCCTATCCTCACTTGCCCCCTTACTGCAGTTCAGCTATCCTGTCCGCGAATTCTAATTTAGTCACAGTTATAAAGGTTTAGTGCTCAGCTACGTAGCCACTCCGCCATCTCAGGGCCTATCTTTCGTCAATAAACGGGCTTAGTGAAGTTTCTCTCAACTTCTCTTTCAGCTTAGCTCCCTTCCCTCTATGAAACGTCATCGCTTGCTTGTCGTAAAATCTCTCTCTGAAGGATTCTGGTGAGGAAAAGGATATTAGCTGATAAGGCGGCGGGTGTAATATAAGCTAGATCTATAGAGAAATATTGACTATGGCGTAATTAAAACTGCGGTATACTACAGTAAGGGTGCACCTGTTTTAATTGAGCGCGTACAGTTCTGAATTCATATTTAATTATGGAATATTCTACGAGTATAATCACAGAATTCATTTTTGCAAGATATTTAAACTTTTTTGCTTTACAAAAGTCAGTTCTCACTTTCGAGGGAATTGCAGAGATGCCAAGGTCTCTGAGATAGTAAGGGTCAAGAAGGAACTGCTGTAATTCCAAGACTCAAGAGAGTTGTTGAGAGGCCAAGGGTCGAGGGGGAGATGCTGAGATGCCGAGGGTCGAGGGGTAGATGCTGAGGTGCCAAGGGTCGAGGGGGAGATGCTGAGATGCCAAGGGTCGAGGGGGAGATGCTGAGGTGCCAAGGGTCGAGGGAGAGTTACTGAGATGCCAAGGGTCGAGGGGGAGTTACTGAGATGCCAAGGGTCGAGGGGGAGTTACTGAGATGCCAAGGGTCGAGGGAGAGTTACTGAGATGCCAAGGGTCGAGGGGGAGTTACTGAGATGCCAAGGGTCGAGGGAGAGTTACTGAGATGCCAAGGGTCGAGGGAGAGTTACTGAGATGCCAAGGGTCGAATGGGAGTTACTGAGATGCCAAGGGTCGAGGGGGAGTTACTGAGATGCCAAGGGTCGAATGGGAGTTACTGAGATGCCAAGGGTCGAGGGTGAGTTACTGAGATGCCAAGGGTCGAGGGTGAGTTACTGAGATGCCAAGGGTCGAGGGAGAGTTTCTGAGATGCCAAGGGTCGAGGGGGAGTTTCTGAGATTCCAAAGTTAAAAGGGGAAGCTGATATCTTAGGCTAGATAGCTGGCCTTTAAAGCAGATGATTATTTTGCTTTTAACATTTTTTCGAAAAAAGATATTCCTTTCTCTATTGCCTTTATTGCCTCCCCTAAGGTGGTCCAAAGATTGCCGTCTTTAAATAGGCAGCTACGACGAGTTACACTAGTAGTTATTATATATTAAATACTACTTACTGAAGAGACTAGGCAGTAGTATAGGTAACGAAATAAAATCTAAAATAGCCGGAGGTACTAAAGCATTCCAGTTGTTTTCAACTGCTTCAATGCTGTGTGCCAGAAATTTTTTAATTACTAAGTCATGAGCCATAAATCAGTGGAAATATTTACTGTAGTCAACAAAGAACATTGGTACCTATATTGGGTATAAGTGCGCCTTTTCAGTAGGGTCCAGTGGAAATGAGAGCAAAAGGTGTACAAAGCGTACACCGACGAAAAATGAAGTCTCCAGTTTCCCGAGACGCTTCCAGATACGTCAATTTCTCACCAAAGAAGATGCTTTGCTTGCGTCAACGGTGGGAAGTGTGTCAGAGAGTAGAATAATTGATGAGCACTGTTGACTTTGGCTGTTGTCATTTGCCTGCGCACTTGTTCCAACATTTACCTTTTTTGTTGCGCTGGCCTGTGTCAGAGTGTGTCTCAGAAATACGCAGGCGCGCTTATGCTAGAGCGCGCGTTTGCAGTCCTCCCGTAGAGTCAAGAAAACAGATTTTTTTCTATAAGAAGCGTGGTGAAAATGTGATGGAAGATGCAAAAAATGCCTAAGTAGTTTGCATACTTCTGAATGTATGTAATTTTTTTGTTCTATTCAAACGTGTCTAGCATATCTGAAATGACAGGTTTTATTATGAGCATCCTGAGAAGAATATCACCATTTGATTCGTATATTGTCTTGGGATATTCTCGAGATATTCAGCTTATCATCTTGAAGTCAGAATTGCGACCAGCAACTGAGTCTTCAACCTCTTAAAGGCGTCACCTCCGCGAAAAATCTTCGACCTGCTTCTTTTTGCAAGCGCGCAATTAATAACCAAGGGCAAATACAAGAAACCCAAGAAGCTAGCTTTTGTTGCTTATAAGCAAACTACCCTAAGATACTTATTGCCGAATATACGAGCATAACGCATTATCGAGAATTTTAGTAAACAGCTTGGACACAAGAAGCTAGCAAATCATGCAGCTCGCACCTCTAACCATATCACTTCTAGTTGCAATCAGCAGCTTCGTTGAAGGCTCCGGGAGCTTCAAGAGCTCCGAGTGGCGAGCTCAGAGAGACGACCTCGCCGAGTACCTGGTTGACCGCTCGGTGCGCGCCGCAAGCCGCATCCAGTGCGCGTCTCTGGCCAGCAAGCGGCACCAAGCCGTCTCATTCTCAAGCGATGAAGGAGTCTGCCGGCTGCTGCGCTGCCGCCTGGGCCGGAGCGGCTGCAGGAAGTGCCGGAACGCTGCAAAATCCGGACTGCCTCTGTTCATGGTAAGAAACTTTGTTCGATATGTGCTGCAATGCAGTTGCAAAAATATGAAAACGAGAACATATCATACCCGCTTATTCTTTCAAGGTGAGTCGGCTCGAAAGCCTCGGAGCGAGCTGGTGCTGGCGCACCTTCCAGCACAGAGTAGATGCGACTGTCGACTTCAACCGTGACTGGACAGACTACGTGTCCGGGTTCGGACAGGGCGAGGACAGAAACTTCTGGATGGGTCTGCAGGCGATCCACCTGCTCACTCGAGCTGGCGACAGGAGAGTGAGGTGGGAGATGAGCTCGTGGAACGGCAGCTGGTGGTGGTGGGAGAACGCCGTGCTCATTGTCAAGGACGCCAGTCAGGAGTATCGAGTCACCGTCGGTAAACAGGATGTCGATCGGTCCAACGTCATTGAGTGTCCGAAGAACGCCTTGGAGTCCATGGACAACCAAAAGTTTTCCACTAAGGGCAACGATCAAGATTCCTATTCGTATGGCTCATGCGCTAACCTGTATCGAAGCGGATGGTGGTTCAAGAGCTGTTTCTGCTTCAATCCGAACGGAATTTACTACAGTCCTCCGGCAGCTCTGGATTTGTCTCGATATGATTTATTAAGCTTTGGAATCTCGTTTTCGGGTTCTGTTCCACCTGATCCCAGCATGTATCCGTTGGATTACCGCCAGTCCATGAAGACATTCGAGTGCCTGCTGATGGACACTGCCCCGGAAAATTAAAGGCATGATTTTGACGCAAAAACGCTTACTCTATAAGATGTTTTTCACTTCTCTCCAGGGATGTAGCAGTTCTAAAGTTTGAGTCGTAAGAAATAGCTTTACTTTGTATTGAATCTGATAAAAAAGGTGCCAGCAATAGCTGGGGTAATTGATTTTGTTTTGAAAAAATTTCTTGAACGTGTCACAATTTTCAAAAATACATTGACTCTGCTGTTGAACTTTTTTGTTCTCAATCGAAAACCTGAACTTTTTCTGTTACTTTTCCGTCAAAATGTAACCTGACTCTGCTGTCAAAATGTCGACCCCACTGGAACAATTTGAGTCTTTGAGCAAGACACTTAAGCATTGATTCAGTTCACCCAGCTGTAAAATGGGTGCCAGCATTAGCTGGGGTAATTGAGGGTATGTGTGGTGATCCCCCAGTCCTTGGACTGAACAGCCGTACGCAGCCTTCAGATGCGGCTGCGGCTGAGCTGTCGGTTGCACATCTTCCCACTGGGGCAGGTGTAATAAATTATTATTTTTATTCTATCGGATAATTTTCAAGCAGGTTTTCCAACCGAAAAATCATGATTTACTTAACAAAGAACTGCGAGTTTGTAACGTCTGACGCCTTAACTTTCATGTTTACTACTGAAAAACTTCTATAGTAACGCAACTGCATCGATTGCGAGCAGTGCCAGCTTCTTTGATCAACAATTTAGTAATAGGAATCTACAGAGGAAAAGTTTCTCGCTAATAGAAATTAAATATTACTGACAAAGTAAGTATATAGTGCTGTCTGGTGGATGCTTGCTATTTGGAGGATGCTTTGCTCTCAGGGGAGGGGGTACTTGCTATCGTACATGTAGGTGTGCTTGCTATCGTACATGTAGGTGTGCTTGCTATCTAGGATTCTTTCTATCCAGGGATGCTTGCTAGCTTGTATTTAGGGACGCTTTCTATCTGGCGGATGCTTGCTATCTGGGGTTGCTTTCTCTCGGAGGGGGTTCCTTGCTATCTGGGTTGCTTGTTCTCGGAGGGGGTTGGGGTTGCTTTCTCTCGGAGGGGGTTCCTTGCTATCTGGGGTTGCTTGTTCTCGGAGGGGGTTGGGGTTGCTTGCTCTCGGAGGGGGTTGCTTGCTCTCGGAGGGGGTTGCTTGCTATCTGGGGTTGCTTGTTCTCGGAGGGGGTTGGAGTTGCTTGCTCTCGGAGGGGCTGCTTGCTATCTGGGGTTGCTTGCTCTCGGAGGGGGCTGCTTGCTATCTGGGGTTGCTTGTTCTCGGAGGGGGTTGGAGTTGCTTGCTCTCGGAGGGGGCTGCTTGCTATCTGGGGTTGCTTGTTCTCGGAGGGGGTTGGAGTTGCTTGCTCTCGGAGGGGGCTGCTTGCTATCTGGGGTTGCTTGTTCTCGGAGGGGGTTGGAGTTGCTTGCTCTCGGAGGGGGCTGCTTGCTATCTGGGGTTGCTTGTTCTCGGAGGGGGTTGGAGTTGCTTGCTCTCGGAGGGGCTGCTTGCTATCTGGGGTTGCTTGCTCTCGGAGGGGGCTGCTTGCTATCTGGGGTTGCTTGCTCTCGGAGGGGGTTTGCTTGCTATCTGGGGTTGCTTGCTCTCGGAGGGGGCTGCTTGCTATCTGGGGTTGCTTGCTCTCGGAGGGGGTTGGGGTTGCTTGCTCTCGGAGGGGCTGCTTGCTATCTGTGAGTGCTTGCTACGAGTATTTGGGGGAACGCCTGCTATCTTTGTGAACGCTTTATTTTGTTGCGTATTTTTGTTACTTTTATAAAAAGAGACTCATATCAAACGTCTTTGTCCGTGACAATTTTACTCGAATAGAGTGATTTATAAAACTGAAGAAGGAATCGGTTTTTAAGAAAATGTGCATTTGTAATGGATTTGCATGAATAATTTTTTCTCCTTGCTTATTGGCCGACATGAAGGGGGCACTAGATTGCTAGTTTAATATTATATTATTCTATTGCCAATGCATTTCTTCCACTTCGAATATCGTCAGATCCAAATAAATTTATTAAAGAAAAAACGAAATTGTTTGTATATTTTTTGATTTGAGACATTGTACAAGTATATATTCTCTACCATGGACGCATTGGCTTTTCGAAGCGGTCCATATTCCATACTTTTGAAGACATCAATAAGATGCTTTAATTTGACATAAACGTGAAAAGTCACTCAGGGGTATGGGAAATTTGCAGAAAATTAATAAATGCTTCGCCATGACGCCGCATCTGATCAAGCAGATTCTGCCAAATCGAATCATTCAGTGAAGTTGAACGCACCTTATGTCATGCAAGTTCCATTCCCCCAAGCATTTGTAGTCGTGGTGTTCTTTTACACTCGACTCAGTGATTAGCTTCAACTCGCACAGTAGTTGTATATTACAATCAGAGATCCGACATGGCTTCTTATCACTTCTTTCTGTCTAGTTAGTCCTCTCTAGCCTTCTTCTTACCGTACAATGCTCTTAAAGCCTTTGCCTCTGCCTGCAAGTTGTCTATGGCCATATATTGGCTCTGGCTTTCTCTGGCATGTCCCACTTGGCTTCTCTTCACCGTATCCGTTGCTCAAAAGTGTGAAACTAGCGACCACTTGAACAACTATGGAATAATGACACAGACGCTAGCATAGAGAATATATACAATGTTGGATTATCTAGTTGGTTGCATCGATAAACACGAGAGCTAATGGTCATAAACACTCGCGCACAGTTGAAATTGAAAGTTGAGTACATAGCTGGGTACAAAAGTTTGGGTGGAAAGGCGTGGTACACATCAAATGAATTCAGATCCGGATAGAAAACGTAAAGTTGACGACGACTATAGCACCCCCATGGCCTTTCTCGCTACTCGTTAGTAGGCAATCTTTGTACCCCAAAGCGCAAACCTGTTCCACAACGAAGTTGCAGAAAACTTCTTGACTTTCCAACGACCGTGAATTCACGCAAATGTTTGAGAATTTTCCCGTCCATCCGCCAGTCTGGGATGGGATTAAATCTTGGTATTTAATTGATTCCTGTTGACACTACAAACCTATACCACCTGGGATATTTAGTAAAGGTGATTATATTCAATATCTGATGAGCGAATGGCAGCACTACTGCATCAGACCATAGGGTTTCATCGGGCAATATTAATAATCAGTCGAATGCAGAGATGCTGGATCTAAGGCGCTTCAATCTGAAGTTAAAATCTGTCTGACTGTTTGGGTTAACAGCTCCATGCAATAATGGTGATCAAATCGCTTACAACATTCGACGATGCCTGCGCAGATGGGTGAGAAAAATTGAAGATATTTTATATTAGTTTATAGAAAATTACTGAAATCGAATTTCAAAATAAGCTTACAAAATGTTTCAGAATTCACATGCTGAATTTAGCACATAAACCTGTACTATGGACTTGCATTGTGTTCAACTTGCTGATCACGGCTATTGGTTTAGTTGGTAAGATTGTTGCGGGTCATGAATTGTATTGTTTCTCTAATCTATTGTTAACAGTGTCTAACTCATTGTGAGTAGTGTCTAACTCATTGTGAGTAGTGTCTAACTCATTGTGAGTAGTGTCTAACTCATTGTCAGCAGTGTCTAATTCATTGTTGGTAGTGTCTAATTCATTGTCAGTAATTGTCTAATTCATTGTCAGCAGTGTCTAATTCATTGTCAGCAGTGTCTAATTCATTGTCAGCAGTGTCTAATTCATTGTCAGCAGTGTCTAATTCATTGTCAGCAGTGTCTAACTCATTGTCAGCAGTGTCTAATTCATTGTCAGCAGTGTCTAATTCATTGTCAGCAGTGTCTAACTCATTGTCAGCAGTGTCTAATTCATTGTCAGCAGTGTGTAATTCATTGTCAGCAGTGTCTAATTCATTGTCAGCAGTGTCTAACTCATTGTCAGCAGTGTCTAATTCATTGTCAGCAGTGTCTAATTCATTGTCAGCAGTGTCTAATTCATTGTCAGCAGTGTGTAATTCATTGTCAGCAGTGTCTAATTCATTGTCAGCAGTGTCTAACTCATTGTCAGCAGTGTCTAATTCATTGTCAGCAGTGTCTAATTCATTGTCAGCAGTGTCTAATTCATTGTCAGCAGTGTCTAATTCATTGTCAGCAGTGTCTAATTCATTGTCAGCAGTGTCTAATTCATTGTCAGTAATTGTCTAATTCATTGTCAGCAGTGTCTAATTCATTGTCAGTAATTGTCTAATTCATGGTCAGCAGTATCTAATTCATTGTCAGTAATTGTCTAATTCATTGTCAGCAGTGTCTAATTCATTGTCAGTAATAGTCTAATTCATTGTCAGCAGTGTCTAATTCATTGTCAGCAGTGCCTAATTCATTGTCAGTAATTGTCTAATTCATTGTCAGCAGTGTCTAATTCATTGTCAGCAGTGTCTAATTCATTGTCAGCAGTGTCTAATTCATTGTCAGCAGTGTCTAATTCATTGTCAGCAGTGTGTAATTCATTGTCAGTAATTGTCTAATTCATGGTCAGCAGTATCTAATTCATTGTCAGTAATTGTCTAATTCATTGTCAGCAGTGTCTAATTCATTGTCAGCAGTGTCTAATTCATTGTCAGCAGTGTCTAATTCATTGTCAGCAGTGTCTAATTCATTGTCAGCAGTGTCTAATTCATTGTCAGCAGTGTCTAATTCATTGTCAGCAGTGTCTAATTCATTGTCAGCAGTGTCTAATTCATTGTCAGCAGTGTCTAATTCATTGTCAGCAGTGTCTAATTCATTGTCAGCAGTGTCTAATTCATTGTCAGCAGTGTCTAATTCATTGTCAGCAGTGTGTAATTCATTGTCAGTAATTGTCTAATTCATTGTCAGCAGTGTCTAATCCATTGTCAGCAGTGTCTAATCCATTGTCAGCAGTGTCTAATTCATTGTCAGTAATAGTCTAATTCATTGTCAGCAGTGTGTAATTCATTGTCAGTAATTGTCTAATTCATGGTCAGCAGTATCTAATTCACTGTCAGTAATTGAGTGTCTAACTCATTGTCAGCAGTGTCTAATTCATTGTCAGCAGTGTCTAATTCATTGTCAGCAGTGTCTAATTCATTGTCAGCAGTGTCTAATTCATTGTCAGCAGTGTCTAACTCATTGTCAGCAGTGTCTTATTCATTGTCAGCAGTGTCTAATTCATTGTCAGCAGTGTCTAACTCATTGTCAGCAGTGTCTAATTCATTGTCAGCAGTGTCTAATTCATTGTCAGCAGTATCTAATTCATTGTCAGCAGTGTCTAATTCATTGTCAGCAGTGTCTAATTCATTGTCAGCAGTGTGTAATTCATTGTCAGTAATTGTCTAATTCATTGTCAGCAGTGTCTAACCCATTGTCAGCAGTGTCTAATCCATTGTCAGCAGTGTCTAATTCATTGTCAGTAATAGTCTAATTCATTGTCAGCAGTGTGTAATTCATTGTCAGTAATTGTCTAATTCATTGTCAGCAGTGTCTAATTCATTGTCAGCAGTGTGTAATTCATTGTCAGCAGTGTCTAATTTATGGTCAGCAGTATCTAATTCATTGTCAGTAATTGTCTAATTCATTGTCAGCAGTATCTAATCCATTGTCAGTAATTGTCTAATTCATTGTCAGTAATTGTCTAATTCATTGTCAGCAGTGTCTAATTCATTGTCAGTAATTGTCTAATTCATTGTCAGCAGTGTCTAATTCATTGTCAGTAATTGTCTAATTCATTGTCAGCAGTGTCCTATTCATTGTCAGCAGTGTCTAATCCATTGTCAGCAGTGTCTAATCCATTGTCAGCAGTGTCTAATTCATTGTCAGTAATAGTCTAATTCATTGTCAGCAGTATCTAATTCATTGTCAGTAATTGTCTAATTCATTGTCAGTAATTGTCTAATTCATTGTCAGTAATTGTCTAATTCATTGTCAGCAGTGTCTAATTCATTGTCAGTAGTGTCTAATCCATTGTCAGCAGTGTCTAATCCATTGTCAGCAGTGTCTAATTCATTGTCAGTAATAGTCTAATTCATTGTCAGCAGTGTCTAATTCATTGTCAGCAGTGTCTAATTCATTGTCAGCAGTGTCTAATTCATTGTCAGCAGTGTCTAATTCATTGTCAGCAGTGTCTAATTCATTGTCAGCAGTGTCTAACTCATTGTCAGCAGTGTCTTATTCATTGTCAGCAGTGTCTAATTCATTGTCAGCAGTGTCTAACTCATTGTCAGCAGTGTCTAATTCATTGTCAGCAGTGTCTAATTCATTGTCAGCAGTATCTAATTCATTGTCAGCAGTGTCTAATTCATTGTCAGCAGTGTCTAATTCATTGTCAGCAGTGTGTAATTCATTGTCAGTAATTGTCTAATTCATTGTCAGCAGTGTCTAATTCATTGTCAGCAGTGTCTAATTCATTGTCAGTAATTGTCTAATTCATTGTCAGCAGTGTCTAATTCATTGTCAGTAATTGTCTAATTCATTGTCAGCAGTGTCTAATTCATTGTCAGTATCTGTCTAATTCATTGTCAGCAGTGTCTAATTCATTGTCAGCAGTGTCTAGTTCATTGTCAGTAATTGTCTAATTCATTGTCAGCAGTGTCTAATTCATTGTCAGCAGTGTCTAATTCATTGTCAGCAGTGTCTAATTCCTTGTCAGCAGTGTCTAATTCATTGTCAGCAGTGTCTAATTCATTGTCAGCAGTGTCTAATTCATTGTCAGCAGTGTCTAATTCATTGTCAGCAGTGTCTAATTCATTGTCAGTAATAGTCTAATTCATTGTCAGCAGTGTGTAATTCATTGTCAGTAATTGTCTAATTCATGGTCAGCAGTATCTAATTCACTGTCAGTAATTGAGTGTCTAACTCATTGTCAGCAGTGTCTAATTCATTGTCAGCAGTGTCTAATTCATTGTCAGCAGTGTCTAATTCATTGTCAGCAGTGTCTAATTCATTGTCAGCAGTGTCTAATTCATTGTCAGCAGTGTCTAATTCACAGAAATTTGTTTCGCTCAACTTGAACACACAGGCAACAGCCTCGCCTACCTGGTACTGACGGGCCGCAGTCGGAGCAGATCCTGTCACGGCTCCCTGTACCTGCGCTGGCTCAGCGTGGCTGACTGCTGCGCCCTGCTGCTCTCCGGGCTGCCGCTCACTCTCGAGCTGCTCACCGCGCACGCCCTGCAGTTGCCTAGCAACCATCCTGCTGCCATCGGTGTCAGCCTCAACTCCTATCCGACTTGTGTGCTCAGACTCTACGCTGCTCAAGCTGCTCCCCTGGTTGCCACCGGCTTCATCGTGCTGTTCAGTCTGGAGCGCTGCACTGCAGTTTTGGCGCCGCTGCTGCCAACCAGACGAAATCGTCTGAGACAAGCCGCGGTGGCGCTTGCCGTGGCTTCGGGCTCCTGCCTGGCCTGCGTCCCGGCGCTGTTCAGCTTAGAGGAGTCGACGACGGGACTGAGCGGGAATGGGACCGGCTCCACTGCGGGTGGAAGCTGCCACGCAAGGTGCCAGGATTCGGGGTTAAAATGGCTATGGTTCTGGCTTGGCTAGATGACTGATGAAGTGGTTGAGATCATGGGAACGGGACAGTTAACGGGACTTTAGACAGGTTGGGATGATAGAATAAGATGTCATGATGGGATGATGTCACGGTAGGATGTCGTGACGGAATGTCTTGATCTACTCCTATGTGATGTACTCCTATGTGACGGACTCTTAAGTGATTTAGCAATCGGAACAGAAAATTTCAGACTGCAAGCTGGTTTTGGATAGCAGTTAAAAATTTTCACCAATTTTTTCTCGTATTTCTACTATGAGTAGACGAATCAGGGAATAACGTTTTTTACTACAAACTGTCTAATTTAGCTAGAAGTTTTTACAACCCTTTTAGGGCGCCACTTCACGCCGCTTCCGTGACTTCCTACACCCTGTTGAGGTGCGTGGTGCCCTTCATCATCACGGCCGCTTGTAACGCACTAATCTGGCGCCGGATTCGAGCCCGCAGACTCGAGCCGCATCTCACGAACTCCTCCGCCTGGGCCAAAGCTGAGAGCAGTCGCAGCGAACGATTAGCAACTAGGAAGCTGCTGCTGATTTCTGCAACTTTTCTAGCGCTGAACTTTCCATTGGCTGTGCATCACGTTGTCATGCTGGTGGCGAGTCCTCGCTCGCACTGCAGTCCGCTGGCGGCCGACTCACTGGCCGTGAGCGCCAGCCTGAGCTGCGCCAACTTTGCCGTTAATTTTGCGCTCTACTGTCTGAGCGAGCGGCAGTTTCTGAGAGCGGTGACCTGGCTGCTGTTCGTTGGCCGGGGTCGAGTTGAAGCGTCGGGTAGACGGCAGCGTGTACTGAATCGCTTCATCAGCTACGTGTACCAGCACTCCGTTAGAGCCTTCGCCACCGGTCCCAGAGCAGTCAGCGCCAACGGAGAGGAGCTGAGGCGTGCGGGGAATCGCCGAACGCACAGACAACAAAACAGGCCGACTTCGATGAGGTAGATTTTGCTAACTATAACTGTGATAGCTTATAGGTATAGGGACAATGAAGCAATCATGGTAATGCACCTATAGACTACGAAGAAGAAGAACTAAAAGAACTAAGAACTAAAGAAGAACTAAAACTACATACAGTACACACGATAATCTGGGAGCGATGGTGCAGTGACCAAACTGAATTCTACATACAGTAAACTGGGAGCGATGGTGCAGTGACCAAACTGAATTCTACATACAGTAAACTGGGAGCGATGGTGCAGTGACCAAACTGAATTCTACATACAGTAAACTGGGAGCGATGGTGCAGTGACCAAACTGAATTCTACATACAGTAAACTGGGAGCGATGGTGCAGTGACCAAACTGAATTCTACATACAGTAAACTGGGAGCGATGGTGCAGTGACCATAATAAACAGAGCTGCACACATTTCCAGACCTGGGTAGCTCGATGCCTTATTAATGTAGCCTATGTGAATTCATATAGCATCTCAAAGCCAAATGGTTCACCTTAAAACTAACTCTCATCTTCATCATTCCTTTCGTAATTAAATCTGACTTTCAGACTCCGCAAGCGGTCAACTCTGCAGCATCAATATCCTCATCAAAGCCAAGGCGGACAGATCCTCCAACAGTGGGATGCAATCGGCCGGACTCGCCCAGTGACCGCTGACCTGTGGGCCCCTGACCTCATCGGAGACATTCGATTTATGGATTTGCCTGACGAGCTGTAGCCATGGAACACTACATACAGAGCATCGATCGGCACGCTAGAAGATTTTCTCGGCAAGCTTTTTGCAATAAACACGGGCATTGCTAGAACAAATATTAACTCAATTACTGTCTTCATTTGTCCAATTTACCTAATAGATTCTCATGCCTCTGCTGAGAAGTAATTAAGTAAAATAAAAAATGGCTGAGGCAAAACGTGTAGCAGGTTAATGGACCGCCGACTGTGGAGGGCGCTGAGACAGGCTCGGTCTCTGCACCGTTCTTAGAATGCTGTTGAGTTGCTTGCCTACCCATGGTACCTCATAAGCAGTAATTTATCATATTTATTGTCTTTTATAAGTCTGACAAAAATAGTTCTACCTGTTGTGACCCTAAACTTTGTCCTCGTGGACTGCTTTATTGGAGTCTGAGGATGAAAGACATTTGATCAACTATGTTTAACACTTTCCGGAATCGTGAATCGTGAAGTAGAGTAGAGTAGAGTACAGTAGAGTACAGTACAGTATAGTATAGTACAGTAGAGTATAATAGAGAGAGTACAGTAGAGTAGAGTAGAGTAGAGTAGAGTAGAGAGAGTAGAGAGAGTAGAGTAGATTAGAGTAGAGTAGAGTAGAGTAGAGAGAGTAGAGAGAGTAGAGTAGATTAGAGTAGAGTAGAGTAGAGTAGAGTAGAGTAGAGTAGAGTAGAGTAGAGTAGAGTAGAGTAGAGTAGAGTAGAGTAGAGTAGAGTAGAGTAGAGTAGAGTAGAGTAGAGTAGTGTAGAGTAGAGTAGAGTAGAATAGGAGTAAAGTAGAGTAGATTAGAGTAAAGTAGAGTAGAGTAGAGTAGAGTAGAGTAGAGAGAGTAGAGAGAGTAGAGTAGATTAGAGTAGAGTAGAGTAGAGTAGAGAGAGTAGAGAGAGTAGAGTAGATTAGAGTAGAGTAGAGTAGAGTAGAGAGAGTAGAGAGAGTAGAGTAGATTAGAGTAGAGTAGAGTAGAGTAGAGTAGAGTAGAGTAGAGTAGAGTAGAGTAGAGTAGAGTAGAGTAGAGTAGAGTAGAGTAGAGTAGAGTAGAGTAGAGTAGAGTAGAGTAGTGTAGAGTAGAGTAGAGTAGAATAGGAGTAAAGTAGAGTAGATTAGAGTAAAGTAGAGTAGAGTAGAGTAGAGTAGAGTAGAGTAGAGTAGAGTAGAGTAGAGTAGAGTAGAGTAGAGTAGAGTAGAGTAGAGTAGAGTAGAGTAGAGTAGAGTAGAGTAGAGTAGAGTAGAGTAGAGTAGAGTAGAGTAGAGTAGAGTAGAGTAGAGTAGAGAGAGTAGAGAGAGTAGAGTAGATTAGAGTAGAGTAGAGTAGAGTAGAGAGAGTAGAGAGAGTAGAGTAGATTAGAGTAGAGTAGAGTAGAGTAGAGTAGAGTAGAGTAGAGTAGAGTAGAGTAGAGTAGTGTAGAGTAGAGTAGAGTAGAATAGGAGTAAAGTAGAGTAGATTAGAGTAAAGTAGAGTAGAGTAGAGTAGAGTAGAGTAGAGTAGAGTAGAGTAGAGTAGAGTAGAGTAGAGTAGAGTAGAGTAGAGTAGAGTAGAGTAGAGTAGAGTAGAGTAGAGAGAGTAGAGAGAGTAGAGTAGAGTAGAGTAGAGTAGAGTAGAGTAGAGTAGAGTAGAGTAGAGTAGAGTAGAGTAGAGTAGAGTAGAGTAGAGTAGAGTAGAGTAGAGTAGAGTAGAGTAGAGTAGAGTAGAATAGGAGTAAAGTAGAGTAGATTAGAGTAAAGTAGAGTAGAGTAGAGTAGAGTAGAGTAGAGTAGAGTAGAGTAGAGTAGAGTAGAGTAGAGTAGAGTAGAGTAGAGTAGAGTAGAGTAGAGTAGAGTAGAGTAGTGTAGAGTAGAGTAGAGTAGAATAGGAGTAAAGTAGAGTAGATTAGAGTAAAGTAGAGTAGAGTAGAGTAAAGTAGAGTAGAGTAGAGTAGAGAGAGGAGAGTAGAGTAGAGAGAGGAGAGTAGAGTAGAGAGAGGAGAGTAGAGTAGAGTAGAGTAAAGTAGAGTAGATTAGAGTAAAGTAGAGTAGAGTAGAGTAAAGTAGAGTAGAGTAGAGTAGAGAGAGGAGAGTAGAGTAGAGAGAGGAGAGTAGAGTAGAGAGAGGAGAGTAGAGTAGAGAGAGGAGAGTAGAGTAGAGTAGAGTAGAGTAGAGCAGAGTAAAGTAGAGCAGAGTGGAGTAGAGTAGAATTAAAGTAGTGTAGATTAAAGAGTAGAGTAGAGTAGAGAATATTACCCTCGTAGGAGTAGAATCCTAGCCCCCATATATTCAGAACTTATTGTGCTCAGCATCGGGCATTTAACAGTTATTTAGGACCCACTGCTGGCTTGAGTATAAGAGACCACCCATAGTGCCAGCAACTGTGGGACTGCTTTGCAAAAAAGTGGCCACTTACTGCACACACTGCAGATGATTAGACAGGTTACAGACAGGCAAGATAAAATAGAAAAAAGTAACTGTCACTCATTAAGGTTGACAAACCTGAGGGGGGGTACTGTAATGAACGGTTAATTATGGTACAATTATTTCGCTCCATTAAGAGCTGATTGACCATGTTCTTATAGTTTTTCTTCTATTCGCTATGCATTGGATAGAATGACCCAATGATATTTGCTGTTTCATCTAAGTCTCTGATTTTCACAGCTCAAAGGTGCACAGCGGCTGATGTCCCAGCGCATCGTAAAAATTGTCGTCGACGTCAAATGGCGCGTCAGGGAAGGTAATAATTACGAGTGTCAGGGCTGTAAACTAAGTGCTGGGGGGGGGGTCAGGTAGAGCTACATCGGAGTGTCAGGGGCGCCGAATTTTATGTGTCAGGAGGTGCCAAAGTGGATCGTGTCAGGGGGCGCCAATCAGGGTGTCAGGGGGGCGCCAATCAGGGTGTCAGGGGGGCGCCAATCATAGTGTCAGGTGGCGCCAATCATAGTGTCAGGGGGCGCCAATCAGAGCGTCAGGGGGCGCCAATCAGAGTGTCAGGGGGCGCCAATCAGAGCGTCAGGGGGCGCCAATCATAGTGTCAGGGGGCGCCAATCAGAGCGTCAGGGGGCGCCAATCAGAGTGTCAGGGGGCGCCAATCAGGGTGTCAGGGGGCACCAAACTGGAGTGTCAGGGGGCGCCAATCAGAGCGTCAGGGGGCGCCAATCAGAGTGTCAGGGGGCGCCAATCAGGGTGTCAGGGGGCTCCAATCAGAGTGCCAGGTGGCACCAATCATAGTGTCAGGGATCGATAATCAGAGTGTCAGGTGGCGCCAATCATAGTGTCAGGGATCGATAATCAGAGTGTCAGGGGGCGCCAATCAGGGTGTCAGGGGGCACCAAACTGGAGTGTCAGGGGGCGCCAATCAGAGCGTCAGGGGGCGCCAATCAGAGTGTCAGGGGGCGCTAATCAGGGTGTCAGGGGGCGCCAAGTTTAGCAGTCAGGAGCAAGCGCAGAACCGCAGCGAATTTAGTGAAAAGGGGCCGCTGAATTCAGTTGACATTCACGCGCGCCTTAAGCTCAGATGAAGCGACTCAAACTGAAGAGAAGAAAGAACTCTCCGCAAAACAATTTACGGGTCGCGACCCTAACCGGGACCCCGAAAAAGTGAATCCCAAGCCTCGAGCCTGCTTAACGTAAATTTCGTCAGTAACCATTCGAACGAAAAATTTCTGGAATTGGGAAAACGAATTTATGGCCTGGACTCGGGTGAGCACTTCCTCGGCGTGCTCGTTCGATTAGAAAATACGATTTCGAATAGTTGAGAGTGCTTTGGCAAAGAAGGTGCAGCAATTCTGGATTGGATGAGCAATTTTCACTGATTGACACTTTTAGAGTCCTTAAGTGCCTTAGACACTGAGTACTTTTCTCACAGAGTGTCTTGGTCACTGAGTATCTTAGTCACTGAGAATCTTAGTCACTGAGTTTCTTTGTCACTGAGTTTCTTTGTCACTGAGTATCTTAGTCATTGAGTATCTTAGTTACTGAGTATCTTAGTCACTGATTGTCTTGGTCACTGAGTATCTTAGTCACTGAGTATCTTAGTCACTGATTGTCTTGGTCACTGAGTATCTTAGTCACTGAGTATCTTAGTCACTGATTGTCTTGGTCACTGAGTATCTTAGTCACTGAGTATCTTAGTCACTGATTGTCTTGGTCACTGAGTGTCTTGGTCACTGAGTATCTTAGTTATTGAGTATCTTGGTCAATGAGTACCTTTGTATTTGAGTATCTTAGTCACTGAGTACCTCAGTCATTGAGTACCTTAGTCATTGAGTACCTCAGTCATTGAGTATTTTAGTCATTGAGTATCTTAGTGATTGAGTATCTTGGTCATTGTGTACCTTAGTCACTGAGTAGGTACATTGGTCTCTTAGTACTTTTGTAACTGGGTACCTAAACCACTTAGCTGGGTACCTAAACCAAAAACATATCGATAGCTGAATTATGACAATCGAACTATACCTTTTAACCTAAACCTGATAGATCGTTAAACCACTTAGCACCGAAGACTCAAGCTAGACCTGGCCTGACCCGATTCGACCTAAGAAAAAATATCCGAGATGGCAATGCAGCAGTTCTGCCAGCAAGTTCAATGAACCGCGATGCCGTTGATGCAGGGATGGCGACTTTTTGGAGAGTACGGATTACGCAGACTTGAGCCTGGAGACAGCACCCTCTTCAGTCACTCACGCTTCAGTTGCGATGGCCGGGGATCTAATGCCTCCCCGCCTTCGGTCCCCTTCTCTCCTCTTTCTCCCCTCTATTGCTCATTCGATTTTTCGAACAACCACCCACATTTAGCATAGTCTAAGCGCTCACGCGCAAGTCGATAAGGACTTACAGCCAAGGAAGAAGAATAGAGCATGCAGAAAGAAAAGTTGTCATCATTGCCTGAAAGTATAAAAGGAAAGGATTGGGCTAAGGCTTTTCTAGGAAACCATAATGAAAGAAAGCCTGCATGCGGAGAAGACAAGACTAAAGGGACTCGAGCAAGTAAACTAGCTCAGCGTTCATGCCGCTAAGCCCCTCTGTGCCAACCCCTCGGCCTCACTCACTCTCTCCAATATCCAATCGCTTAGATTTTATCATCGGAAACTCATCAGTAGTGGGACTGCAGCGTCACGTATAAAGTAGGATCCCCCCAGCGATTCCCCAGCGAGCCCTGATTTCTAATACCCTAGCAACCCTCCCAGCTCCCCAGTCCAGAATTGGTTCGGAACTTCTCTCTCTCTCTCTTTCTCTCAAAAGTTTTGGGTGGAGTAGCATTATGGGTGCCACTCTGTCTGGACTAGGGGGTTTTCAGGAACCTCTATAGCTACACTATCTTTGTCTAAATGTTCCTAATTCCCATTACAGTTGAGATGGCCAAGGCTCAATTTAGCTATCCGACAGAATTGGGTAAAAGTGTTTCGACTCTCCTGATTGTTATTGGGAAATTTCGATATCTCTGCCTCCTCAGACTGAGTTACTCGTATAAGCAACAGCTACTTGGCTTCTTAGGCTATGTGAGCACGTAGAGTAATTTTCAGACAGCGCAAAATAAGCTCTACAAAAACAAGACATATCTCCACAGACCATAGATATATCTCCACAGACCATAGACATATCTCCACAGACCATAGATATATCTCCACAGACCATAGACATATCTCCACAGACCATAGACATATCTCCACAGACCATAGACATATCTCCACAGACCATAGACATATCTCCATAGACCATAGACATATCTCCACAGACCATAGATATATCTCCACAGACCATTGACATATCTCCACAGACCATAGAAATATCTCTACAGACCATAGAAATATCTCCACAGACCATAGAAATATCTCCACAGACCATAGACATATCTCCACAGACCATAGAAATATCTCCACAGACCATAGACATATCTCCACAGACCATAGACATATCTCCACAGACCATAGACATATCTCCATAGACCATAGACATATCTCCACAGACCATAGACATATCTCCACAGACCATAGACATATCTCCATAGACCATAGACATATCTCCACAGACCATAGACATATCTCCACAGACCATAGACATATCTCCACAGACCATAGACATATCTCCACAGACCATAGACATATCTCCATAGACCATAGACATATCTCCACAGACCATAGACATATCTCCACAGACCATAAAAATATCTCCACAGACCATAGACATATCCCCACAGATCATTAGACATATCTCCACAGACCATTAGACATATCTCCACAGACCATAGACATTTACACAAACTATGGACATTTCTAGACAGCACCACAAGCCATAGAAATAGGATAATAAACTATACAGATAGCACCACAGAGACAGTTTAATCTCTATCCAAGAGACTACCCAGAGACACTCGCACAGTGTACTCAGAAAGAGCTCCGACACACTCCCTCTGGTGAAGAAAAAGAAAAGCAAACAGATACTCTGGAGGGCCAGAAAAATGGATGGACAAGGAAGAAAATACCCCACTCTTTGAAGCTAATCTACCCATTAGGACTAAGGGATTAAGTAAACCTTTCAGTAAAGGGTTGAGGCGCTTTCAGTTCAAAGTGAGGAACCGGATTAAAGTTAGCTTCTCGATTGGACAAATTCCAAATGCAATTCGACACCTTAATGATGCTAGTATACTCGTAAAAGAGCTTTTTACAAAATCCTGATTTCCTTATTCTGAATTTGATTCCTTGGGACCTCCTAAATGCTCATTTTGTCATGGACTAATTGCATCGATAACTAAATATGCTATTCTTTATTACACCTGCTCCCAATGCTCAGATGTGTAACCGACAGCTCAGCCGCAGCTATTGTGCGGCTGGGTCGCCACACACACCCTCAATGGGGGGGGGCATCATAAACCCGAAAAATCATAACTCCGAAAGTTCTAGCAATGTCCAACACTATTTTGGTTTTCGGAGTTATGATATTTCAGGTTTATGATATTTCGGGTTTGTGATTTTTCGGGTTTATGATATTTCGGGTTTTTGATTTTTCGGGTTTCTGATATTTCGGGTTTGTGATTTTTCGGGTTTCTGATATTTCGGGTTTGTGATTTTTCGGGTTTCTGATATTTCGGGTTTGTGATTTTTCGGGTTTCTTATATTTCGGGTTTGTGATTTTTCGGGTTTATGATATTTCGGGTTTGTGATTTTTCGGGTTTATGATATTTCGGGTTTGTGATTTTTCGGGTTTATGATATTTCGGGTTTATGATGGTTCGGGTTTGTGATATTTCGGGTTAGTGATTTTTCGGGTTTATGATATTTCGGGTTAGTGATTTTTCGGGTTTATGATATTTCGGGTTAGTGATTTTTCGGGTTTATGATATTTCGGGTTTGTGATGGGAAGTGCTTTCGGAGTTGTGATTTTTCGGGTTTATAATGGCGACCCCCCACAATTACCCCAGCAATTACCCATTTCACAGCTGGGTGAACTGAAGCAATTCAGAGTTAATTGTCTTGCTCAAGGACACAAATTGTTCTAAGTGGATCGAGATTCGAACCCCCGACCTTTCAGTCGTGAGTCAGACGATCTGACCACTAGGCTAAAACCCCATTCATTCATATGTACTCGTAATTAGAAAGTATTAAAAGATTCTTAGGCTAGTTTTAACAAAAGTAGACCATTTCAAACTAAGATGCACCAACAGCAGCTAATGGTTTTTAATTCATCTTAGGAGCCGAAATTAAAACCAAAGTAAATAAAATTTATCGCATCGAAACTGTGCAGCTTTCGATCATGCGACTTCAAGCAAATAATCTCTGCGAGCTTTAAGGTAAGAGAAAATCATCTTTATTTAGCTGCAGTGCGGACACAGCCATTAAAGAGGGCGCCACAAAAACACTGTTGAGAGCTTTGCGGGAGATCCGGCAAGCGCGAAGAGCGGATACTTTCTTGTGAGCCCGCGAACAAAATTTTAGGAACTTGAAACCGCTGTGACTCATCCAGTGCATCACTCAGTTTGTGCAGAGGGACGCTGCTGTAATTCATTTTTTTCAGCCAGAAAAACTTGGCTGCTGAATCTGTTTATAACAATATAAGAACCGTTCTTGAATTGGTGCAGTGTGCACACGGGTCTGTCTGTCTGTCTGTCTGTCTGTCTGTCTGTCTGTCTGTCTGTCTGTCTGTCTGTCTGTCTGTCTGTCTGTCTGTCTGTCTGTCTGTCTGTCTGTCTGTCTGTCTGTCTGTCTGTCTGTCTGTCTGTCTGTCTGTCTGTCTGTCTGTCTGTCTGTCTGTCTGTCTGTCTGTCTGTCTGTCTGTCTGTCTGTCTGTCTGTCTGTCTGTCTGTCTGTCTGTCTGTCTGTCTGTCTGTCTGTCTGTCTGTCACAATGTCACAAGGACAGGCAGACACTGGGAAAGATGGATACTGAGACAGACGCAGGGACACAGAAGTAGGCGAGGCAGACTAACGGACAGAATGATAGACAGGCACAAATACAGTCGTTCAGAGCCGCAACAAGCGTCTAAAGAAGTACCAATAGCCTGTGAGTGAGCGAATCAGTACAAAAAGAACTTTGATAATAGACGAATGGTCCAGTAGAGCTGGATATCCCTTCTGGCCAACGTCCCTCGACTTTCGTCCTAAAATGATTTGGAATTTCCGCGCGTAAAAATCGAGAAAATACAGGCCAGCTAGCGCATTCATTCAGTTCAGGTGCGTTGCTGATGAAGAATGAAAATAAACTTGCAGAAAATATATGGCTTACACGGGGAACACCCGCTGTCAATATGGTCCCTATCTAATCATACGCTTCTCGTGATTTCTACGTTATCTACGAAGTTGATTTTTTTTTCAAATCAATCGACCAAACCGGATGGAGATTAAGTCTTCCGATAGCAGAACGGGTGCCTGCAGCCTGCAGTTTAAAGTCTTTGTTCGAATTTAGTGACGTAACAACGGGCTAGGGGGTCCGGCTGCTCCCCGACATTCAATGTGAAATCCACGTGTTCGAGTTGGCCTAATCGTAAATCAGTGTCTGCATGTGTGCATAAAATTCTTCACGAGAACTGTAATTGACATGTACAATGATATCGATTTGGGGCTGAGGTCGTTTTGCAGTAGCTATGGGCATTTATGAAATATGGCCATGATTATTGGCTGTGATATCTTGATAAACTATACTCTTTGGCAAGACGGATTGTAGGTATTCACTCTGGATGGGAGCTCGTGCACAATTATCTAGTTTTCTTTAGTAATTTGTCTTTCCCAGTGTCTGCCTGTCCTTGTGTCTGTCTCAGTATCTGTCTTTCCCAGTGTCTGCCTGTCCTTGTGTCTGTCTCAGTATCTGTCTTCCCAGTGTCTGCCTGTCCTTGTGTCTGTCTCAGTATCTGTCTTTCCCAGTGTCTGCCTGTCCTTGTGTCTGTCTCAGTATCTGTCTTCCCAGTGTCTGCCTGTCCTTGTGTCTGTCTCAGTATCTGTCTTTCCCAGTGTCTGCCTGTCCTTGTGTCTGTCTCAGTATCTGTCTTTCCCAGTGTCTGCCTGTCCTTGTGTCTGTCTCAGTATCTGTCTTTCCCAGTGTCTGCCTGTCCTTGTGTCTGTCTCAGTATCTGTCTTTCCCAGTGTCTGCCTGTCCTTGTGTCTGTCTCAGTATCTGTCTTTCCCAGTGTCTGCCTGTCCTTGTGTCTGTCTCAGTATCTGTCTTTCCCAGTGTCTGCCTGTCCTTGTGTCTGTCTCAGTATCTGTCTTTCCCAGTGTCTGCCTGTCCTTGTGTCTGTCTCAGTATCTGTCTTTCCAGTGTCTGCCTGTCCTTGTGTCTGTCTCAGTATCTGTCTTTCCAGTGTCTGCCTGTCCTTGTGTCTGTCTCAGTATCTGTCTTTCCAGTGTCTGCCTGTCCTTGTGTCTGTCTCAGTATCTGTCTTTCCCAGTGTCTGCCTGTCCTTGTGTCTGTCTCAGTATCTGTCTTTCCCAGTGTCTGCCTGTCCTTGTGTCTGTCTCAGTATCTGTCTTTCCCAGTGTCTGCCTGTCCTTGTGTCTGTCTCAGTATCTGTCTTTCCCAGTGTCTGCCTGTCCTTGTGTCTGTCTCAGTATCTGTCTTTCCCAGTGTCTGCCTGTCCTTGTGTCTGTCTCAGTATCTGTCTTTCCCAGTGTCTGCCTGTCCTTGTGTCTGTCTCAGTATCTGTCTTTCCCAGTGTCTGCCTGTCCTTGTGTCTGTCTCAGTATCTGTCTTTCCCAGTGTCTGCCTGTCCTTGTGTCTGTCTCAGTATCTGTCTTTCCCAGTGTCTGCCTGTCCTTGTGTCTGTCTCAGTATCTGTCTTCCCAGTGTCTGCCTGTCCTTGTGTCTGTCTCAGTATCTGTCTTTCCCAGTGTCTGCCTGTCCTTGTGTCTGTCTCAGTATCTGTCTTTCCCAGTGTCTGCCTGTCCTTGTGTCTGTCTCAGTATCTGTCTTTCCCAGTGTCTGCCTGTCCTTGTGTCTGTCTCAGTATCTGTCTTTCCAGTGTCTGCCTGTCCTTGTGTCTGTCTCAGTATCTGTCTTTCCCAGTGTCTGCCTGTCCTTGTGTCTGTCTCAGTATCTGTCTTTCCCAGTGTCTGCCTGTCCTTGTGTCTGTCTCAGTATCTGTCTTTCCCAGTGTCTGCCTGTCCTTGTGTCTGTCTCAGTATCTGTCTTTCCCAGTGTCTGCCTGTCCTTGTGTCTGTCTCAGTATCTGTCTTTCCCAGTGTCTGCCTGTCCTTGTGTCTGTCTCAGTATCTGTCTTTCCCAGTGTCTGCCTGTCCTTGTGTCTGTCTCAGTATCTGTCTTTCCCAGTGTCTGCCTGTCCTTGTGTCTGTCTCAGTATCTGTCTTTCCCAGTGTCTGCCTGTCCTTGTGTCTGTCTCAGTATCTGTCTTTCCCAGTGTCTGCCTGTCCTTGTGTCTGTCTCAGTATCTGTCTTTCCCAGTGTCTGCCTGTCCTTGTGTCTGTCTCAGTATCTGTCTTTCCCAGTGTCTGCCTGTCCTTGTGTCTGTCTCAGTATCTGTCTTTCCCAGTGTCTGCCTGTCCTTGTGTCTGTCTCAGTATCTGTCTTTCCCAGTGTCTGCCTGTCCTTGTGTCTGTCTCAGTATCTGTCTTCCCAGTGTCTGCCTGTCCTTGTGTCTGTCTCAGTATCTGTCTTTCCCAGTGTCTGCCTGTCCTTGTGTCTGTCTCAGTATCTGTCTTTCCCAGTGTCTGCCTGTCCTTGTGTCTGTCTCAGTATCTGTCTTTCCCAGTGTCTGCCTGTCCTTGTGTCTGTCTCAGTATCTGTCTTTCCCAGTGTCTGCCTGTCCTTGTGTCTGTCTCAGTATCTGTCTTTCCCAGTGTCTGCCTGTCCTTGTGTCTGTCTCAGTATCTGTCTTTCCCAGTGTCTGCCTGTCCTTGTGTCTGTCTCAGTATCTGTCTTTCCCAGTGTCTGCCTGTCCTTGTGTCTGTCTCAGTATCTGTCTTTCCAGTGTCTGCCTGTCCTTGTGTCTGTCTCAGTATCTGTCTTTCCAGTGTCTGCCTGTCCTTGTGTCTGTCTCAGTATCTGTCTTTCCAGTGTCTGCCTGTCCTTGTGTCTGTCTCAGTATCTGTCTTTCCCAGTGTCTGCCTGTCCTTGTGTCTGTCTCAGTATCTGTCTTTCCCAGTGTCTGCCTGTCCTTGTGTCTGTCTCAGTATCTGTCTTTCCCAGTGTCTGCCTGTCCTTGTGTCTGTCTCAGTATCTGTCTTTCCCAGTGTCTGCCTGTCCTTGTGTCTGTCTCAGTATCTGTCTTTCCCAGTGTCTGCCTGTCCTTGTGTCTGTCTCAGTATCTGTCTTTCCCAGTGTCTGCCTGTCCTTGTGTCTGTCTCAGTATCTGTCTTTCCCAGTGTCTGCCTGTCCTTGTGTCTGTCTCAGTATCTGTCTTTCCCAGTGTCTGCCTGTCCTTGTGTCTGTCTCAGTATCTGTCTTTCCCAGTGTCTGCCTGTCCTTGTGTCTGTCTCAGTATCTGTCTTCCCAGTGTCTGCCTGTCCTTGTGTCTGTCTCAGTATCTGTCTTTCCCAGTGTCTGCCTGTCCTTGTGTCTGTCTCAGTATCTGTCTTTCCCAGTGTCTGCCTGTCCTTGTGTCTGTCTCAGTATCTGTCTTTCCCAGTGTCTGCCTGTCCTTGTGTCTGTCTCAGTATCTGTCTTTCCAGTGTCTGCCTGTCCTTGTGTCTGTCTCAGTATCTGTCTTTCCCAGTGTCTGCCTGTCCTTGTGTCTGTCTCAGTATCTGTCTTTCCCAGTGTCTGCCTGTCCTTGTGTCTGTCTCAGTATCTGTCTTTCCCAGTGTCTGCCTGTCCTTGTGTCTGTCTCAGTATCTGTCTTTCCAGTGTCTGCCTGTCCTTGTGTCTGTCTCAGTATCTGTCTTTCCAGTGTCTGCCTGTCCTTGTGTCTGTCTCAGTATCTGTCTTTCCAGTGTCTGCCTGTCCTTGTGTCTGTCTCAGTATCTGTCTT
Source organism: Macrostomum lignano (assembly GCA_002269645.1). Classification (NCBI taxonomy): domain Eukaryota; kingdom Metazoa; phylum Platyhelminthes; family Macrostomidae; genus Macrostomum; species Macrostomum lignano. The sequence continues at coordinate 589,775 of NIVC01000137.1, forward strand.
TCCCAGTGTCTGCCTGTCCTTGTGTCTGTCTCAGTATCTGTCTTTCCCAGTGTCTGCCTGTCCTTGTGTCTGTCTCAGTATCTGTCTTTCCCAGTGTCTGCCTGTCCTTGTGTCTGTCTCAGTATCTGTCTTTCCCAGTGTCTGCCTGTCCTTGTGTCTGTCTCAGTATCTGTCTTTCCCAGTGTCTGCCTGTCCTTGTGTCTGTCTCAGTATCTGTCTTTCCCAGTGTCTGCCTGTCCTTGTGTCTGTCTCAGTATCTGTCTTTCCCAGTGTCTGCCTGTCCTTGTGTCTGTCTCAGTATCTGTCTTTCCCAGTGTCTGCCTGTCCTTGTGTCTGTCTCAGTATCTGTCTTTCCCAGTGTCTGCCTGTCCTTGTGTCTGTCTCAGTATCTGTCTTCCCAGTGTCTGCCTGTCCTTGTGTCTGTCTCAGTATCTGTCTTTCCCAGTGTCTGCCTGTCCTTGTGTCTGTCTCAGTATCTGTCTTTCCCAGTGTCTGCCTGTCCTTGTGTCTGTCTCAGTATCTGTCTTTCCCAGTGTCTGCCTGTCCTTGTGTCTGTCTCAGTATCTGTCTTTCCCAGTGTCTGCCTGTCCTTGTGTCTGTCTCAGTATCTGTCTTTCCCAGTGTCTGCCTGTCCTTGTGTCTGTCTCAGTATCTGTCTTTCCCAGTGTCTGCCTGTCCTTGTGTCTGTCTCAGTATCTGTCTTTCCCAGTGTCTGCCTGTCCTTGTGTCTGTCTCAGTATCTGTCTTTCCCAGTGTCTGCCTGTCCTTGTGTCTGTCTCAGTATCTGTCTTTCCCAGTGTCTGCCTGTCCTTGTGTCTGTCTCAGTATCTGTCTTTCCCAGTGTCTGCCTGTCCTTGTGTCTGTCTCAGTATCTGTCTTTCCCAGTGTCTGCCTGTCCTTGTGTCTGTGTCAGTATCTGTCTTTCCCAGTGTCTGCCTGTCCTTGTGTCTGTCTCAGTATCTGTCTTTCCCAGTGTCTGCCTGTCCTTGTGTCTGTCTCAGTATCTGTCTTCCCAGTGTCTGCCTGTCCTTGTGTCTGTCTCAGTATCTGTCTTTCCCAGTGTCTGCCTGTCCTTGTGTCTGTCTCAGTATCTGTCTTTCCCAGTGTCTGCCTGTCCTTGTGTCTGTCTCAGTATCTGTCTTTCCCAGTGTCTGCCTGTCCTTGTGTCTGTCTCAGTATCTGTCTTTCCCAGTGTCTGCCTGTCCTTGTGTCTGTCTCAGTATCTGTCTTTCCCAGTGTCTGCCTGTCCTTGTGTCTGTCTCAGTATCTGTCTTCCCAGTGTCTGCCTGTCCTTGTGTCTGTCTCAGTATCTGTCTTTCCCAGTGTCTGCCTGTCCTTGTGTCTGTCTCAGTATCTGTCTTTCCCAGTGTCTGCCTGTCCTTGTGTCTGTCTCAGTATCTGTCTTCCCAGTGTCTGCCTGTCCTTGTGTCTGTCTCAGTATCTGTCTTTCCCAGTGTCTGCCTGTCCTTGTGTCTGTCTCAGTATCTGTCTTTCCCAGTGTCTGCCTGTCCTTGTGTCTGTCTCAGTATCTGTCTTTCCCAGTGTCTGCCTGTCCTTGTGTCTGTCTCAGTATCTGTCTTTCCCAGTGTCTGCCTGTCCTTGTGTCTGTCTCAGTATCTGTCTTCCCAGTGTCTGCCTGTCCTTGTGTCTGTCTCAGTATCTGTCTTCCCAGTGTCTGCCTGTCCTTGTGTCTGTCTCAGTATCTGTCTTTCCCAGTGTCTGCCTGTCCTAGTGTCTGTCTCAGTATCTGTCTTTCCCAGTGTCTGCCTGTCCTTGTGTCTGTCTCAGTATCTGTCTTCCCCAGTGTCTGCCTGTCCTTGTGTCTGTCTCAGTATCTGTCTTTCCCAGTGTCTGCCTGTCCTTGTGTCTGTCTCAGTATCTGTCTTTCCCAGTGTCTGCCTGTCCTTGTGTCTGTCTCAGTATCTGTCTTTCCCAGTGTCTGCCTGTCCTTGTGTCTGTCTCAGTATCTGTCTTTCCCAGTGTCTGCCTGTCCTTGTGTCTGTCTCATTATCTGTCTTTCCCAGTGTACGCGAAGGCGTATTCAGCATGCCAGTGAAGTATGAGACAGACTAGGCCCATGGGCTAAGGTCTGCGATGCTTCACGCCTGCCCCTATCTTCAGCAGGTCAAGGCTGGTGGGAGGTCTGCACCCTCTATTTGCCTCTGGCAGCCGCAGACCCCCCCCCCCACGCTGTCTCGCAAGTCGACCCAGGGTACTCGTCCCCGCGTGTGTTCAAGGCAGTCCCTAGGGCTGCTGGACAGACTGGGCTCCGGCGCTGGCGACCCTATCCAGTGGCTTCGGCCGAATTTGGGTATGCGGGTCTGGCTCGCCAACCTGCAGGCCGTGGTACTGCTCAACGTACTCTCTAATGCCTAAGGTGTTGACCGTGCCGATGGGCTGGAAGGCCGGGGAGTAGTCCGGTCGCAAGCGGTCCCCCTCCTGGTGTCGGGCCAGCCTTGAGGGTGCTATTGGCCTACTGCCCGGTCAGGTGGAGCGGCCGGGTGGGTACCGCGCCCCTTTGAGGGTAGCCCACCAACCTTTTATCATGGCCTTCGAGCCGACTATGGATAAACAAGCTATTTCTAGGGACGGGGACCCTTCTAAACCCCAACCTCAGTCCGAAGGACCGGCCGGCCCTGCTGGCAGATCCCAACCGACTGATTCAACTGTGGCAAAGGAAGGACCGGCTGGCTCTGCTGGCAGATCCGACCAGAGCTACCAAACTCAAAATACCCTAAGACCTGCCAGCTCCGCTGGTGGATCTAAGGGAACCGCGAGCTCTGAGCCTAAAGGACCGGCCAAATCTGGCAGATCCGATGAAGCTCAGCGGGCTCGGCTTGAGCGCAAACGCGCTAAACAACGCGCCAAAAGGCAGGCCAAGAAGGGAGCTGCGGGGGCCAAAGCGGCGGCGTCCACCATGGATGCTGAAGCGACTGGAGTCCCAAGGCAACCAGGCGGGCCGGCCGGTGGAAGCTCCAGTAGTTCAGCGGCGGCGCTCCCTGGAGCTGCTGCCGCGGCTGCTGAGGCCGAAACCACGGCGCAACAAATGGCCACTGCCAACAAGGAGGTTCCTTCGGGAGCTACCTTTGCGGCGAAGGCCAAGGCCAAAATCCCGGGAGTGATCATCCAAGGTCGCGACCAGGACTGGACCACTGATCAGCTTCAAAAAGTGTGGAGTGCTGTTGACTCCTATCTGATTGAGCTGACTGTCGAGGAGGGAATCTCCATCGGCGTTGAGCGGATGGTGCTGCGAAGCACATTCGTTCTTATTGCTCCTAGCAGCGAGGAGGACGCTCGGCGGCTGCTCCAGCGGCTACCGACGGTCTCCTTGGATGCTGACCTTGGTGGAGCTCTTTTTCTTCGCGAGGGCCAGCGTCCAAAGACGATACCCTATGTGGTTTTCGTCCCTGCTAAGAGCACCGCAGCTGGACCAGACGTTATTCGCCGGGTCCTACTGCGTCTGAACCCCGACCTCCCTGCTAGTGGACTGGTGTATCACCGCAAAGTCCGCAGGGGGGAGACGGGCAACTCAATTGTCCTCGGCCTTTCCAGCACTTGGGCGAGTCGGTACCCTAATGGATCCTCTTTCCAGCTGGGTGCCCTCAAGCTCAAGTTGCGCCGAGGAAAGTCTGCCAAAGGGAAGGCTACTGCCAACCCCGGCATCTCCGGCAAGAGCGGGGCGCAGTCTAAGGCCCAAGGAAAGGCGCAAGCCGATCCCAAAGCCAAAGCTGCATCTCGCCCCTCTGCTAGCAGCAGTTCGGCGACCGCGGTAACGGCTCCGGCCGAGCCCCGGGAACCAAACCTGCCAGTCGGAGAAGGAGTTGAGGACGAGGCCGGGTCTTCGGAATCCGAGCTCTCCTCGGCCACCTTGGTGGGGTCTGAAGGTAAAGATGCAGGTGAGGAAGCTTCCTCCATCCTGTCATCGGAGCCTGAGGACTCTGCTGGGGGGCCGGTGGGGGTGAGGAGGCCATGGACGTCGACCAACTCCCATCTCCCAGTCAAGCCCCAGCGGCCTGGGACGAGGACGATCTGTTGTCCAAGTCTCCTTGATGGCCCTGGGCTCTAGCCAGATATTGCATTTAATACAGTATGACTAAGCTCCACGCTGCCAAAGGAGCGACATTCTGTCTGCAAATAAATTTACAGCATTGCGTATCTGCGTCAGTAAATCTGATGAAGATTGCTGAGCTGTACAGGCCAGGCCTCATCCTGATCCAGGAACCCTGGATGCGCAACGGTAAGTTGCCCAACATTCCCTCTGGCTACTCTGATTTTTATGTGTGTGGCCCGGGGAACAGCCGCCCTAGAGCGGCTATCCTCGCTGCTAGCCATCTCCAGGCTTGGCTGAGGACTGATCTCTCTGATGGAGACCTTTGCGTCATCCAATCTAATCATTTCTCTCCGCGTACGTGTCTTGTTGCCTCGGTTTATATCCCAGGCGACAGAGACCCTGCTCCCGAGAGTTTACTGCGCCTTGCGCAGTACTGCGAGTCCCAGAACGCTGAGCTGTGCTTAGGGGGCGACCTCAACGCGCACCACAAGCACTGGGGCAGCAAAGATACCAACACTAGAGGAGAGGAGCTTCTGGCCCTCATCTCTAACACAAACCTCATGCTCTGCAACCGCGGCAGCACTCCTACCTTTAATAATGGCAGATGGACCGAGGTCCTCGACGCCACACTCGTTACCCCAAGACTCTTTGACAGAGTCAAGGAGTGGAGAGTCTGGTCTGAGGAGCCCTCCCTGTCTGACCACTGCTTTATCGCCTTTAATATCGCGGACACTAAAACCCAGTCTCCGATCACTTGGAGACGCAATATCCGCAACACTGATTGGGCGGCCTACAAGGCTGCCCTTGATCTGCACCTGCAGGAACTCACGGACTTACGTCCGATTGAGACCTGCGAGGATGTGGATCATATGGCTGAGACGCTGACAGGTTGCATTATTGCAGCCTACGAAGCGGCTTGTCCTGCTCGCGCCTACAGAGGCAAGACCTCGGCGCCGTGGTGGAACCCGGAGCTGGGGAAACTCAGGCGGAAGGCCAAAAGCCTTCATCGCCGTGCCATGAAGACCGGAAACCCGGAGGACATGGAGCTTTTCCGGCAAGCCTCCCGCAATTTCAAATCTGAAGTGCGCAAGGCCAAGGAATGTAAGTGGCGCCAATTCTGCAATGAATTGGATCAAGACAGACCTACTTCTAGGCTTGTCAAGGCCCTTACAATGGACAAAATGTCCAAATTAGCCATGATAAAAAAGATGATGGCTCTCTTACTAAAGACCCTGAAGAAGTGCTTCAGCATATGCTTAGCACATTCTTCCCGAGGGTACCTACTGCTAGACCGGAGCCCAACCATTCGATGGATGGAGCCACCCTAGCGGCGGGCATTGTCACTGAAGACCTAATCGCTCGTGCGGTCAGAACCTTCAAACCCTTCAAATCTCCTGGACCTGATGGTATCTACCCTGTTCTCCTTCGTGAAGCAGCCAAGATACCCTCGTTCCTGAGACTCACCCGCAATCTTATGCGGGCCTCTATCCAGCTGGGATACGTTCCCAAAAGCTGGACTGAAGCTCGAGTAGTCTTTATTCCCAAACCTGGGAAGGGTGACTACCAAAGCGTCAAGGCCTTCCGGCCAATTAGCTTAACGTCAGCAATGCTTAAGCTCACTGAGAGGCTTATTCTCTGGCGGCTGCTCTCCTGCGAGCTGACAGCGATGCCCCTCAGCAATAATCAGCACGCCTTCCGTACCGGGAGGTCGACTGACAGCGCCCTGCATGCGATTGTCGAAAAGATTGAACGGGCGGTACTGGGTGACGGTTACGCCCTGGCTCTCTTTCTTGACATTGTTGGCGCCTTCGACAACGTTATCTTTGAAGCGTTTCAGAGGGCCCTTCAAAATCGCAAAGCTCATGCTACCCTCATACGGTGGATCATGTACATGATCTCCAACCGTACGGTCACTGCCCAACTTCTTGGGCAAACTGCCTCCACCAGAGTCTGTAAGGGTGGACCCCAAGGCGGAGTCCTCACCCCGACGCTCTGGAACCTGGTCATGGACGCTCTTCTGAGTGACTCCCGACCTGACCCCGTCTTCAAAGTCGGGTATGCTGATGACGTCACGGCCATTGTGGCAGGACCGTCTCCCAGCACGCTCAGGGATCTGATGCAGAGCTTTATCCGCAAAGCAGAATCCTGGGCCAATGACAATGGTTTGGAACTCTCTGAGCCCAAAACCGTTGCCATTATGTTTACCAGCAGACTACGCTGGAACATACGTCCTCTGCAGCTCTACGGCAGAGATATTGCCTTCGCGCACCAGACCAGATGTCTCGGGGTCACACTTGACCACCGGCTCAACTGGTCCTTCCACGTGAAAGCAAAAGCTAAGCGTGCCTCAGCCATCCTGGCCCAGCTCCGACGAGCACTTGGCACTTCTTGGGGTCTATCCCCAAAGCGGCTTTGGTGGATCTATACTTCCGTAGTTAGACCTGCCATTACGTACGCCTCTGTTGTCTGGGTTAGCGCTACCCAGGTCAAAAGCCATGCAGACCTGCTCAACACGATCCAAGGCAGAGCGTGTAGGCTCATCTGCAACGCCACCAGGTCCACGCCCTTTGCTGGCATGGGGGCCTTTCTTAATCTTCCGCCTCTTGACCTCTTCATCAGGGGTGAGGCGGCTAGAACGACGCGGCGTCTAATTGATGCCGGCGTCAAATTCATTTACATGAGAGCACCTGCTAAGCGGAACCTTGTCCCGCATAGCGATCTGTGCCTCAACTTTCTCAACGAGTGTCAGGCCAATCGCGTCTTCACCGATGGCATTGCCTCAACGCTCAACCTGAGACAGCGCTACTCCGTAGCTATCGACTCGCGCGATAACATCAATGACCATTGGAACCCTGGTGAGCTTCATTGCTACACCGACGGTTCTAAGCAGTCAGCCAACACCGGCTTTGGTGTTGGAATCTTTCTGAACGGGAGGGTCATCGCTACCCACGCTCAATACACTGGGGTCAACTCCAGTGTTTTCCAAAATGAAGTTCTGGCCATCAGCTCCTGCACTGCAGAGCTTCTCGCCACTGGCGTTACTGGTAAGAACATCATTTTCCATTCGGACAGCCAAGCTGCCTTGCACGCCATCAGTGGCTGCAGCACCAACTCTGCTACAGTCCTTGACTGTATCAAACTCCTCAATGTGTTGGGTTCCGCCAACAAAATTACCCTTAAGTGGGTTCCGGGGCATGTGGGGATCCGAGGAAATGAGTTGGCTGACACCCTTGCAAAGTTGGTGCCTCCGGCTCCTCTCTCGGCCCCGAACCTCTTGTCCCGATTCCTGGCTGTGTCATCGACTCGCGCATCAAAGCGTGGATCAGGACTCAGCACCGCTCGACTTGGGCGAACCGCACGAACTGCAGGCAATCCAGAGGCGCTGTCCCTCAGCCCTCTCACCAGCTCCGGAAGCTCCTCTTGCGCCTCTCGCGCAGAGACATCCGGGCTGCCACCATGACCCTCTCTGGTCACGGCTGCTTCTCCAGGCACCAGTACCTGCAGGGCAACGCCACCAACGCCACCTGTAGTTTCTGCAACTCAGGTGACGAAACCGCTGAGCATTTCGTCAGCATCTGTCCCGCCTTCACGCGGGCCAGACTCACTTACCTCGGGCCACACACATCTATTACTGAAGCGTGCAAACCCGAAAACTTTAATCAGCTCATGCGCTACCTTCGGGCCACCCGCAGGGCTGAACTCTCCTTTCCAGAGAGCACCATAGCTGCTGGCGACACTGGGGGACCTCCCTGGGCGGCGCCAACCCTCCGTCCATAGCGACGCGTCGGCCGTTCAGGGACTAGCGGAATGGGCGCCCGCGCCTTCCCGCTGTGTCCCCTCCGGGACAGCCCTGCAGCTAAGTCAAGTGTCTGCCTGTCCTTGTGTCTGTCTCAGTATCTGTCCCAGTGTCTGCCTGTCCTTGTGTCTGTCTCAGTATCTGTCCCAGTTTCTGCCTGTCCTTGTGTCTGTCTCAGTATCTGTCCCAGTGTCTGCCTGTCCTTGTGTCTGTCTCAGTATCTGTCCCAGTGTCTGCCTGTCCTTGTGTCTGTCTCAGTATCTGTCTTTCCCAGTGTCTGCCTTTCCTAGTGTCTGTCGCGGTATGTCTTTTCCTGTGTGTGTCTGTCCTAATTTATTTTTCCCTAGCCTCGGTATTTCACCCCATTTATTCTTTTCTAGCTGTCTTACTTGTGCTCTTTATCCGTCTCAGTTTCTCATTATTACCTGTCTGTCTGTCATTCTCCCCCAGCAAATTATTAACTTCGAGGTCGCAGTATTAATCCAAAGTTAACCATGCCTTATCCCAATCAAAGCATCAGTCACACACGAAACCGGCTTGCATCCAATGACTGGGAGCAGCTACCTCAGTGTATTTGCTTTGCTCTTATCAGCAAAATGTGGACTTGCGGCCTGTCTTTCGGAAAGGGCTCGACTTCTTTTGTAAACAAGCACATGCGCACACACTCACACTGCCCTAGGAGAAAATGAAAGGCGAAACGAAGAAAGCGACAGGAAGTGAAGAAAAAATAGCGAACGGGAGCGGCTGAGCCTGATGCTGGGAGTCTCAAAGCCTAACATGTAATCAGCCGGGAACAACACGCATTCAACCGATGTTAAAAATCTTTTCTTACTTTGACTTTTGCTCGCCAATTTTTTTCGATCATTCACTCTTCTGAAAAGTCAGGGCATCAGGTGGCCTAAGTAAGTTGCCATGGAGTTTACAAAACCAAAATCTGGCTAGGAAATCAAGGTTTTTCTACATTGAACCAGTTCGATATGTATGAGCAAATCAGATTAAAGAATTGTTTAATTTAAACTGGACATACAAGACTAAGAATTTGTTGAAATATTCACTGACACTTTTTTTCGATTTTTTACTTACGCTCGTATCAATACTTTGACCATGAAACGGCTCAGAATCTCGTGGTTTTGGTTGACAAAGAACAAATAAGACAAATCTCTCCTAATACTAAAAGTGGTGCGATGTTTGTCTGTCTGTATGTAGTAAGTGAACTCCTACAATTCTGCCAAGTCAGCGTCGAAACTTATATGGGAAAACTGCAAATTTTCCGGAGCAGGCTTTAGGCTATTTTAATTTTTATTTAATAATAAAAAAATTGACTTGCAATGCATTTTTGTGAAAGACTGCTGAAATCAATCTCATACCTAGCCATAGACAAACAACTCATTTTTAGTATATTGGACTAGCAATCAACGCCCCCCCCCGTTGGGGAGCCAACGAAGAATGGAAAAGTTTTTTTGAATAAACTACAGCTTTTAACGCCTCAGCCTTGACATCTCAGCAATTCCCCCCGTCAGCCTTGACATCTCAGCAATTCCCCCCGTCAGCCTTGACATCTCAGCAATTCCCCCCGTCAGCCTTGACATCTCAGCAATTCCCCCAGTAAGCCTTGACATCTCACAATTCCCTCCGTCAGCCTTGACATCTCAGCAATTCCCTCCGTCAGCCTTGACATCTCAGCAATCCTCCCGTCAGCCTTGACGTCTCAGCAATCCCCCCGTCAGCCCTGACATCTTGAATCGCTTTGCAGTTTGAAAAAACTCCGGTTACAACTCCAGTTGTTTAGTTAACTTGGCGCAACTTTTCCGAACTCGCCAGCTTCGTTGCAACCCTTGCCCGGAAAATATTCCCTCGAGGCAATGCGAGCTGCTGCCTGCTGCTGTTCTGTTTAACAACCTTCGTCTGGTGGTGCAAGCAAGGTTTTCTAAGAATCAAGCCGTGTTGAAAATCAGCAACGTGCATGGACGACACGGCTGCTCGTTAACGCTTCGCTACTAGGAGCTAGGTGGCTGCTTCGGGTCTGATGAAACAAATGATGAAGAGAAAAATCTCTACAAATCTGAAAGGATTTTCCAGTTTTTCGGCTACAATTTTGCTTTGCATTCGAAAGTTCTGGCTTATTTCAGATGTTCGATACGGAGTGCTTAATATGCATATTGAGACTTTTAGTGCTGATTTTGATGCATAAAGAAATATATATAATTATAGAGGAATCATACAAAGGAAACAAAATCATATTGAGGTTAAGAAGTAAGAGGGAGATAGTGAGATGCGAGTACACAATAAGAAAGAGAGACATGAAGAGAAGGAGAGAGGGAGAGAGGGAGACAGGGAGAGAGAGGGAGGCAGGGAAAGAGGGAGGCAGGGAGAGAGGGAGCTAAGAAGAGGGGAATAAAGTGCGAGGGAGCGAGCTACTGAGAGAAGATGGAGAAAGGAAGGGTCGGTAAGGAGATTAAAAGAAAGCGGAGAGGACAAGAGAAGAGCCCAATAAAAAGAGAGAAACAAAAGCAGATCTTAGCGGAGACTTTCTCAATTTCACCAAGCTATTGCAAAGTCTAATAGAAATCCATCACTGCTAAAAAACAGTTTCTTTAGAACCGGTTGCGTCATAAAAGCCTTTTCACGCGTGTAGATTTTCGCGCTCAAAAGCAGTCTGTGAACAGATTTGGCCTCTGAGCAGACAGGCACCATGTATAACAAAGGCTAAGAATGGAAAATAATACGCAGCATTAATGGCGAAGATGCATCAAGGCTTTAGCAGAGATTAGAGCGCACTGAACCGCAACCAGTGCCAGATCCAGAGCATCCGATTCGCATAAAGACAGTCGAACGAATGTGGCTGAAGGTGAACACATAGAGGACCGCGTGTTATTTTGCGCCTGGCATCACACACAGAGACCGCTCTCGGGATTCTTCGAATTCCCTCCTGCCATGCTCGTCTTTAACGCAAGCAAAGCATCTGTTTGAGCGCTTTTCTGTTAACACAGCCATCGGCTTCAAAGCGGACAAGGGAAGCCCTCTGATCAGCGATCGTGTGGCTCTCATGCTTCGAAGCGAATGCTAAGCATTAATTAGGATAAGGGCTGGGGACACTGCGACGGAGGGAAGGGATGAGAAGGCGATACAAAGACTCCGCCCATATATTTGCAGTCATGCTTCTTCCTCTGCTCTCCCGTCTCCTCTTCCCATCTCCTCACCACACGCGGCCGTCTCAGGTTCGTTGGCGGTTTCCCCCAGTTTTTTGTGTCATTGTTATTACGCAACCTCGAACACTCCCCGTCCATACAGGAGGACCTAAGAAGGCTTATTGAAGGTTTTGCTCAGTTAATAAATACAAACTCGAGCTGTAGTTTGAGACAGGAAATAGATGACCTGCATTGGAGTTTGCTGTGGAGCAGCAACTAAAAAAGTTGGCTGATGAGTGAAAGTTGATTACAGATGCAGTGAAAGTTTTGAAACGGCGAAGCTCGCGTAAGATAATAAGATGAGCACAAGTTTAGGATAAAATGTGGCATCCTTGAACCAGAAACTACACTTTCTACCCCCGCACAGCAATTAAGAGAGCTTTGGTCTCGCAATTCAGTCCTCATTGTTTCTTAGGTCAGCTAATCTAAGTGACAGGGTGCACTTTAATTCTGGGATCAAAGTTTCCAGGACATCATTTCCGGTTGAGTAGAAATGACCTCGCTTTGTAGAGTTCTCTACTCTTTGTCTCCAGTGTCTCGGTGCTAAAGATTTGGTGCTCAAGACTAAAAACTTTGTCCACAATTCTGAATAAAGCTTCTTAACATTTGAAAATGAAGACCGTTGTAGCCTAATAGGTTAGAGCGTCGGACTCAGGACTGAAAGGTCGGGGTTCGATTCTCGACGACCCACTCGGAAAAATTTGTGTCCTTGAGCAAGACACTTAACTCTGCATTGCTGCAGTTCACCCAGCGGTAAAATGGGTGCCAGCATTAGCTGGGGTAATTGAGGGTATGTGTGGCGACCCCCCAGTCCTTGGACTGAACAGCCGTACGCAGTCTTCAGATGCACCGCGCAATAGCTGCGGCTGAGCTGTCGGTTGTACATCTGTCCACTGGGGCAGGTGTACTCAATGATGATTATTATTATTTGTTTTTTTAAATAGTCGGCAAACATTAAACTTCGAGCTTGATTCAGATTGTGTTGTGTTGGCTTGATGCCACGCACTAACTAACAAAGCAAACCCATTGAGTTGATGAAGCTATTAGCCAAATCCTTAGTTTAGGAAGTAGACAGTAGGTGTAGACCAGAGACTCGAGACTAATTGCCTTCTTGAGAAGGCGTCGCAAAAAAGCAGAGAGGAAAACAATGTATCGCTTGCTAGATTGACATTCGTCCATGCTAGTATAGAAGAGATTTTCAACTCGAAAAGCATGCAGAGTGGCTTTGGCCTCTCTTTGGCTAAACTGTGCATTTTTAACAGTCCTGTCATAACTTGCAATGCAAGCCTCTAATTACTGCACTCGAAACTAACACAAAGGCGAAACCAGGGTCTGTAATGGAAGATATGTATGAGTGGTCTGGCTCTGATGTGCTACAGAGGACCCCTTCAACTTGTTTGTACACAAAATTGTCGGACCACTTGAACAAGATTGAGGCGGGGTTTGAGTAGTGTATGGAAGGACTCACCGACCAGCAAACATAGGAAAATATCTTTTTTGTTAGATTCAGACTGCTTTTGTTCCAAGAGTGGTCCAAGAGGTTCCCTAGCTAAATCTATTAAACAATTATTGCATTACATGTGCACATAAATGTATAATTATACAAACTTATATATCGCTTTGTTGTCAGGGGCATTCCCCACATGTCACTTTGGCGCGGGGCCCACCAACAGAGATAAACACTGAGTAGACGGCGCCACGAGACAGATGAGATATTTGTGGGTTCATGAGCCGCTTAGCCAAGGTGAACTTAAACCAGAATCTGGAGCACCAACAACTCCTTTTTCAGCCACTAATGAAGCCATCAGCTAGTACTGGCGCCCCTTGATCTCGCAATCATCTATGGGATGATGACTATCATCTATGGGATGATGAGTATCATCTATGGGATGATGACTATCATCTATGGGATGATGACTATCATCTATGGGATGATGACTATCATCAATGGGATGATGACTATCATCAATGGGATGATGACTATCATCAATGGGATGATGACTATCATCTATGGGATGATGACTATCACTTATCATTATCTACAATCATCTATGGGATGATGACTATCATTATATACAATCATCTATGGGATGATGACTATCATCTATGGGATGATGACTATCATTTATGGGATGATAACTATCATCATCAGCTATCATCAATGGGATGATGACTATCACAATCAACAATAATGTATTCGATGACTATCATGATTATCTTAGATTCAGAGGCAACTTCTCCAATGAGCTCCTGGCGACAGCTCTGAGAAAAAAGCTGGGGAAAGTCAGAAATCCGATGGCATTTCGCATTGGATAAAGTAATTCACTTTCAGCACGCCACAGTTGCTCTCTCTGCTCTTGAAGAAGATTTGTCAAATTGCATTGACCCTCTGCTTCTCTCTGTCGGTCTGATCAGTTTGAAAGGGGACTTGCAGAATGCAGCTGAGTGAAGCTGAGAGCTAAGGTGGTGAGGCAAGGCAGAGAGCTCCATCTCTCTGTGCCCCTACTCAATTCAATTTGCAGCACTGGCTCATTCTCTATACATATATGGGCCTTGAATCTGAGTCCTCTTGTGGCTCGGAATGTGCCCGATTCTTTTTTGGAAGCAGAAATTCCACTGAGGCTTAGACTCTCATAATGGATTGGATGGAAGGAAAACATCTAAACAGAAAATAGATAAGAGAGTGAACAGAATGATAAAAGAGTGAACAGAGCGATAAGAGAGTGAACAGAGTGATAAGAGAGTGAACAGATTGATAAGAGAGTGAACAGATTGATAAGAGAGTGAACAGACTGATAAGAGAGTGACCAGATTGATAAGAGAGTGAACAGACTGATAAGAGAGTGACAAGGTTGATAAGAAAGTGAACAGAGTGATAAGAGAGTGAACAGACTGATAAGAAAGTGAACAGAGTGATAAGAGAGTGGCCAGATTGATAAGAGAGCGACCAAATTGATAAAATAGTGAACAGACTGATAAGAGAGTGAACAGACTGATAAGAGAGTGAACAGACTGATAAGAGAGTGAACAGACTGATAAGAGAGTGAACAGACTGATAAGAGAGTGAACAGACTGATAAGAGAGTGAACAGATTGATAAGAGAGTGAACAGATTGATAAGAGAGTGAACAGACTGATAAGAGAGTGACCAGATTGATAAGAGAGTGAACAGACTGATAAGAGAGTGACAAGGTTGATAAGAAAGTGAACAGAGTGATAAGAGAGTGAACAGACTGATAAGAAAGTGAACAGAGTGATAAGAGAGTGGCCAGATTGATAAGAGAGCGACCAAATTGATAAAATAGTGAACAGACTGATAAGAGAGTGAACAGACTGATAAGAGAGTGAACAGACTGATAAGAGAGTGAACAGACTGATAAGAGAGTGAACAGATTGATAAGAGAGTGAACAGATTGATAAGAGAGTGAACAGATTGATAAGAGAGTGAACAGACTGATAAGAGAGTGAACAGACTGATAAGAGAGTGAACAGACTGATAAGAGAGTGAACAGATTGATAAGAGAGTGAACAGACTGATAAGAGAGTGAACAGACTGATAAGAGAGTGAACAGATTGAAAAGAGAGTGAACAGACTGATAAGAGAGTGAACAGACTGATAAGAGAGTGAACAGACTGATAAGAGAGTGAGCAGACTGATAAGAGAGTGAACAGACTGATAAGAGAGTGAACAGAGTGAAAGGAGAGTGAACAGACAGTAAATTACGGGGCAAAGGGCTGTCTGCAACAAGCGGATGCAGCGATAAATAATGACTGAACTAACCAAAATTAGCTCCCGGTGCCTCCTAAAAAGGAAGTCAGAAAGCGCGAAGCCCCGCTAATGGAGCCCTGAACCCGATCAATTGCCATTAGTCTCGTCTAGGGAAGAATCGGTGCAGCAATTTTCACCTGTTCTTCTTCTTCTTTTTCTTCTACCCTTCGCATCGCTCAAATTGTCGACTCGTGCCAAGACTAAATCACACCGCTAGGCAAGAAAAAAATCCCGACTATGAAAAATGAACGAAGAATTCGTCCAGTTTATTATGTATGGCAGTTAAAGACAGGTAGGTGAATGGGCTGCTACAGGAAAAGGTAGATTTGTTGTCTAATTGTGTTCAGACTGTAATCGGTCTGGCGGCGAACGGCCCCCCTCAAGGTTCTACACAAAAATTGCACGTCTGTCAAAACTAAATGATGGCGGTGACCAAGCTCAACGAATGACACGGGAGCTCAACTTTGCCACCTTTTGGATGTGGCGTCCATTGGCCTGAAAGACAGAAACAGGGGCGTCCACCCACCAAGAGACAGGGGCGCTCACCAAGAGACAGGGGCGCCCACCAAGAGACAGGGACGCCCACCCACCAAGAGACAGGGGCGCTCACCAAGAGACAATGGCGCCCACCAAGAGACAACGGCGCCCACCAAAAGACAGGGACGCCCACTCACCAATAGACAGGGGCGCCCAACAAGAGACAGGGGCGCCCAACAAGAGACAGGGGCGCCCAACAAGAGACAGGGGCGCCCAACAAGAGACAGGGGCGCCCAACAAGAGACAGGGGCGCCCAACAAGAGACAGGGGCGCCCAACAAGAGACAGGGGCGCCCAACAAGAGACAGGGGCGCCCAACAAGAGACAGGGCGCGCCCAACAAGAGACAGGGGCGCCCAACAAGAGACAGGGGCGCCCAACAAGAGACAGGGGCGCCCAACAAGAGACAGGGGCGCCCAACAAGAGACAGGGGCGCCCAACAAGAGACAGGGGCGCCCAACAAGAGACAGGGGCGCCCAACAAGAGACAGGGGCGCCCAACAAGAGACAGGGGCGCCCAACAAGAGACAGGGGCGCCCAACAAGAGACAGGGGCGCCCAACAAGAGACAGGGGCGCCCAACAAGAGACAGGGGCGCCCACAAAGAGACAGGGGCGCCCACTCACCAAGAGACAGGGGCACCCACTCACCAAGAGACAGGGGCGCCCACCCACCAAGAGACAGGGACACCTACCAAGAGACAGGGGCACCCACTCATCAAGAGACAGCGGCGCTCACCCACCAAGAGACAGGGGTGCCCACCAAGAGACAGGGACGCCCACCAGAGACAGGGGCGCCAACCAAGAGACAGGGGCGCCCACCAAGACATCAAATATTGGCGCGCCCCTCCCTTGTCACCTCTCACCAAGACCGCAGACGAAGCTAAAATGAAAACTGCTGCGCTCACCACTGACTCCGTTGCTGTGTCAGATCTGAGTTCAACCTCGAATTCGATTGTTTGGACCTATCGATTTCTTCGAAGCGACTAGGAATTAATGAATCCCTTAATAATGAAAATAACGATTAATTGACTGACATGAAATATCAGGACCTGGAGCCCACATGCCTAGCTTAAAGAAAGCCCTAAGCATTCATTCTTAATCAAACAAGCTAAGCAGGCACAGTGCAGTGTAAACTCTGCCCGAATAAGCCAGAGTTTTTCTTGTCCCGCCCCCTCCGATTACGTAATGGTTCCTAAGGAGCCAAGGAGACTCCCCCCTGGGGAACTCCGGACTCGATCCCCCTTCATGCTCCGGTACCAACGAATGGGATCGAGTTCCATCAATAGGCGCATTGCGTACGCGCGCGAATAATGCTAATAAGGTTTATTTTTACATGGAAAGTGAAGATATTAATGAAGGAAGTAATGAGAGACATTACGGTGGCTCCAGGGTCTAGATAGACTAAAGAGATAAGGATTTAGGGAACTGTGTTGAATGTGGATATTCAGGGGCGTCATGGAAATGAGATTTTATGGTGCGGGAGCAAAGCAGTCTTTTTCGCCGCAGGTCTTCATTTTGGGGCCGCAGACACTCATTTTGGGGCCGCAGACACTCATTTTGAGGCCGCAGACACTCGTTTGGCGCCGCAGGCACTCATTTTAGCGCTGATAGTCATTGTGGCGCCGCAGCCAGGCACTCATTTTGGCGCCGCAGGCACTCATTTTGGCACCGCAGTCAGGGACTCGTTTTGGCGCCGCAGGCACTTTTTTTGGCGCCGCAGGCACTTATTTTGGCGCCGCAGGCACTCATTTTGGCGCCGCAGGCACTCATTTTGGCGCCATGAAGCAAAATTATTGATTTCCACAACGCGTCACATGGTGTGGGGGGGGGGGGCAAATGCATTAGCATGTCTCTTTTGTCCCCTCCGGTGGCGACGCCCCTGCGAATATTACAAGACCACAAGACTTTATTTTTCTTGGCTTCCAAAAGGCTCCAATCCGTCGCTTTTCACTTGAATTTCCAGGCGCCACTTTGCTGCAATGCTGCAGACAATGCGGCTGCACTGGGGGGAGGATATAAGCATGGGAAGATTGAGTGATAAAATGATTGACAGGTGGTCAGCTTTGAGCCGCTCAAACGACTTTGCAAGGAGTTTGTGTGCGCAAGAAGGAAGCTGGTTATGGGACTGCAGATTGGACAAAATGGGAAGCTGGACGCGGAGGGCCATACGCCACATCATAAACACACAGAGAGAAAGGGAAAGGCAACTTATTCCTGCGTGAGACGCTTGCCACCCTTCCCAAGAGCCTGACGGAGCGTGGGCCGTTCATCTGCGCTCATCGATGGTGATGACAAGACTGCATGGACCGGCTTGAGTCGGAGACAGCTGGAGGCGTGCACAGCTTTCAGTTTGCGCCAGAGACCTGCATGGTCTCAGGGGATTGGAACAACAAAACGCCACTTTACATTAGCACGCTCTGTTTAGAGGGCCTATACCATTCAATATAAGTGGGAGGAGTCCAACTGCCACCTGCCCACTGCTTGCACACCTTGACCAGCTCCCCCCATCCATTCGATGAAATATTAATTTGCTGCCCAGTTTTTAGTTTAGTCCGGTGGAACAAAAACCCCCCCTCTCCAATGGCGCCAGGGGCGATTTATACAGACTGGCAACTACAAAGCAGAGGGTTTTGTGAAAAAACTGTGGGAATTGAACCTTTAAATCGTGTCTAAAAACCCATCTAAATTGTATCTCCTACTTATAGCAGCTCTCTGCAACCCGTTATTCAATTGCAAGAGTAAATGAGAGGTGGTTGATCAGCAACATCAACCAACTGTGTGTCATCGTGACACTTCATCTATCTTCACGGGGGGGGGCGCACAACCAACGAGTATGACGCCCGATCTCCGCCCACCCTAAGTGGGGTGGAGTGTGTGTGTGTGTGCGTGAGGAAGAAAAGAAAACAAGCCTTCAGTTTCAATAGGAACACAGCAAGCTACTCTAAGGTCTGACAGGGCAGTTCATTGCCTGGACCAATAGCAGTCCACGAAAGCGAATGAACGAATCGCATTGGCAGGAGGCTCGTCTCTCCTTTAGTTAGTAAAACTTCGATGCAGCCCTCTGCCTTCCTCACAGAACTCTCATCTCTCTTCTACTCTGAAGCCATCGCGTGGCATCAACGAAACTCGAAATTCAAAACACGCGCTCGGCGGCTTGAAAGTTTCCTCAGTTGGAAGTCGAAAACTTTACTAAACATCCCACCGACCGAGGATGATTCGCATGGGATTTAGTTGAAACTCGAACGGCTAACTAATCTCAAAACCAGAAGCGCCAGATGAAAGGGCTGAGAATGCTTCGTCTGGTTGGTGCTTTTATCTTCGCAGCAAGTCTGCGTTTCGCAGTCGCCTCAGAGACGAGACTGCCTGACAACATCAACTTCAACAGCAAAGTGGCCAGCTTGACCGCGCTGAGCCGGGACTTCCCGCCGCCACCTGCTGGAGATCCGAGCGGCTATTATCGAGCCAGCCTGCGCCCGTACCAGACTCAGCTCGAAGGATTCTTCGTGGTTGACCGGTTGGGCACCATTTCCGCTAATCGAGACATCGATAGGGACGAGATCTGCTCAAAGCTAGACTGCTGCGGCAGCCTCGAGTGCCGGATGGAGTTCATCGCCTCAGTGACGGTACGTCCAGCCGACTCAGCACGAACGCTCACCTTCCAGCTTGTGCTCATTGATGAGAACGACGAGGCGCCAAGCTTCCCCAACTCTGGGCCAATCGACATTCGAGAAGACGCTGTGGTTGGCTCGGACAATGTCAAACTGCCTGCAGCAGTAGACAAAGATTCCCCAGCTTTCTCAGTCAAGGCGTACAATCTCACTGACCCGACTGGTACTTTTGCTGTGGTGCTGAAATCCGGTGTTCCGCATATAAAACTGCTGCGCCCCCTAGACAGAGAGACCGAGCCGCAGTACCAGGTAACACTGCGAGCCACTGACGGCGAGCACGAGGGTTCCGTGGTCATCACAGTTCGAGTAGGCGACGTCAACGACAATCCTCCAATTTTTGACCAGGGAACGTTTGTAAAGTCAGAATTCCCCGAGAACAGAAGAGTCAACAACGACCCAATCAGTCCGCTGACCGCTAGTGACAAGGATGCAGGGCGGAACGCGAAAGTCATCTACCGCATCGCTGCGGTGGATCCGCCGACCTTAAACAGCTTTTTCGATGTTCGTATTGAAAACGGTTTCTGGGGCCTCTTTCTTAATCAGAGCTTGGACTACGAGGTACCCCAGCAGCGAACTGCCAAGGTGTTTATTGAAGCTCGCGATCAAGGCAGTCCTCCACAATCATCGACGTGTACAGTCAGCATCAGCGTCACTGATATCAACGACAATGAGCCGGTGATTAAAGAGCTGGCGAACTATCAACTTGATGAACATCGTCCGCCGGAGGTTCTGGTCAAGGCCATCCAGGTAACTGATGCAGATGCTGTGTCTATCGGCAAGGTGCAGTGCATGCTTGAGTCAAATCCCAAGTTTAAGTTGGAAAGGAACACAATATCCAGTCCCACTGACATTGTGGAGCAAGCAACCTACAACATGTACAGCACCACCACCTTCGACTATGAGGTAGCCCAGGAGGAAAAGGTGGACATTAAGTGTCTGGACAATGCATCGCCAGTAAGGACCACGCGACAGTCGTTCATCATACCGATTCGTGAGACGAACGATGACCCACCGAAATTCATCTCAAAAAGCTACTTCAAGCAGGTGGATGAAGACCTTTCAGTGAACAGGCAAGCGTTAAAGGTGAGCGCAACCGATCGCGATAAAGGCTTCTACGGCGAAATCGAATACTTGCTTGACGAGATCGGGCAGCGCAACTTCACTGTCGATAGCGAAGGCAGCATCAAAGTCAAAGTGCCATTGGACCGTGAGACCGCAAAAAACCTGCGCTTCAACGTCATAGCTAGAGACCGAGGCAACCTGTCGGACACAGCGACAGTTGTCATTGAGCTTCTCGACGTCAACGACAATGACCCCTACTACACCGGTCCCTTGACTGCCAGCGTGCAGGAAAACAGCCCGCCAGGCACCCCGGTAGCTCAAGTGTCTTTCGCCGACCCGGATTTAGGCGAGAATGGCACGGTCGATTTCGATCTGAGCAGCAGCGAAGAGCATCGCCCAGTCAACGAGTACTTCAGCCTGCATCGCAACGGCACCCTGACGGTCAGAAAGCCAATCGACAGGGAGACTTGGTCAAGCATGCCCGTGGCGCTAACCGCCTGGGACATGGGATTGCGAAGGAGAAGCTCAACGGCTGTGCTGACAGTCAACATCGGCGACGTCAACGACTGTCCACCAACGGTGGTTAAGCCACGACCTGGAGCACTACTAGGCATCGGCAATGTCTTCTACACAAACGTACCCCGCAAGACCCTTCTGATAACTGTCGAGGCTGAGGACAAAGACGCTGGAGAGAATCGTACAGTCGACTACCGCCTGCTGGCGTCCAATGCCAGCTCCCTCTTCGACATCGACAGGCAGAGTGGCGAGATTCACTCGGTGTGGCGGCCCGAGGAGGCTCCCCCGATGCCCGGGCTGTACTACCTCACCGTGCAGGTGACCGACCGAGGCAGCCGTGTGCGACTGAGCAGCGAGACCACATTCTACGTGCGACTGACAGCTCCGCCTGAGGCTCAATTCGCCTCGGCCGGCATCAGCGGCCTCATCATCCTGATTCTCATCATCGCCGGCACGGTGGTCATCGCTGTTGGCCTCATCGTGGCGATTTGCTACGTGCGCGGCCGGGCAGACAGTCCGGACGACCTTGGCGCTGGCGTCGCCGAGGCAGGCGCCTCCGATCTGGCCGAGGCGCGCTTGAAGATGCGCGCTAACGCTGAGGATTTCCATGGCTACCACCGGGAGAGCCCCGTGCCGCCCTACGATGCCCGACTGCTGCACCAGCAGCAGCACCAGTGCCAGCACCAGCTGCAGCACCTGTTGCAGCATCAGCATCAGCCGCCTCACGGCTCCTTGAAGCGGCACCAGCAGGATTATTACGCCTGGTCGCGGCCGGGCTCCCCGCTGACAATGATGTCGTTGCAGCAGCAGCAGCAGCAACAACACGGAGACGACATTAAGCAGGTGAGACAACCGGGCCGGTAGACAGGGAGGGGCAGGAACCGGAATGAGTGGTAATTATTAACACCCATACAGCTGAAGGGCCGTGTTTGTTCTGCGTGACTTTGCTAATTAAGCAGCGGGAGGTCCGGCATATTCCGGCGACTCTGAACAGCCCCCGAGTACCCTCCAGAGCGGCTTCGGATCTTGGCTAGAAGCAGAAGTTCGTGCTGTACATTAATTTTCAGTCCACTTCAGGGCCAGCGTGAGATCTCAGACGAGCTCGAGTTGCAGCTCCGCCTCACATCCAGCCTCGACCCCTGGCGAGTATTCAGACTTGCTAAAAAAGCCATGCGGCTACTCGGATAGGGCGCGGGCAACTCAAACTCAACTTAACACCCGAGACAGGGCCTTAAGGGTTGAAGTGAAAAGAGAGAGAGGGAAAGCCTGAGCTGTATGGCTCTGGCGTGTTTTGAGTCAGGATTTGTCACGCCTGTGCACCTGATTTAATTAATTCCTTCCTTCCTCCCCTTCGGCCCCACCAACCCAGCCAGCCCAAAAACAACCGAGCAAAGCAAAGAAATTTCGAATCGCCTCTCCTGCTTGCCTCTTCCCCCGTCTCCACTTTCTATTGAGACGTTTCTTCCTGCGTAGCAATTGCATCCGAGTGTCGAGAGGTCTTTGGCAAAATTTTTATTTTCACTTTTTTTTAGGCTGAAAATGGGCAGGCCAGAAAAACATATCAGACTTTATTGAGCTCTCGCTTCAACTGCGGACTGAGCAGAATTTATGCGAGGTCACGAACAAATTTGCTCAATTTTGCAGGTCAGTCTGGAGTGAAGCCAAAAATACTCAACTGCAAGGGTGACACGTTGATTGATTAGGTGTAACGGCAATTAATGACTAGAATCATCTTCAGGCTTTTTATTATTGGATTAAGATTGTGGCAATCTGATAAGGAACCTGACAGACATTCAAAATTTTACGGAAGGCTATTCTGACACCCTCCTGACAGCTACTCTGACACCCTCCTGACAGCTACTCTGACATCCTCCTGACAGCTACTCTGACATCCTCCTGACAGCTACTCTGACATCCTCCTGACAGCTACTCTGACATCCTCCTGACTGATACTCTGACATCCTCCTGACAGCTACTCTGACATCCTCCTGACAGCTACTCTGACATCCTCCTGACTGATACTCTGACATCCTCCTGACTGATACTCTGACATCCTCCTGACTGATACTCTGACATCCTCCTGACTGATACTCTGACATCCTCCTGACAGCTACTCTGACATCCTCCTGACAGCTACTCTGACATCCTCCTGACTGATACTCTGACACCCTCCTGACAGCTACTCTGACATCCTCCTGACTGATACTCTGACATCCTCCTGACAGCTACTCTGACACCCTCCTGACTGATACTCTGACACCCTCCTGACAGCTACTCTGACATCCTCCTGACTGATACTCTGACATCCTCCTGACTGATACTCTGACATCCTCCTGACTGATACTCTGACATCCTCCTGACTGATACTCTGACATCCTCCTGACAGCTACTCTGACACCCTCCTGACAGCTACTCTGACACCCTCCTGACTGATACTCTGACACCCTCCTGACAGCTACTCTGACATCCTCCTGACTGATACTCTGACACCCTCCTGACAGCTACTCTGACATCCTCCTGACAGCTACTCTGACATCCTCCTGACTGATACTCTGACATCCTCCTGACAGCTACTCTGACACCCTCCTGACAGCTACTCTGACACCCTCCTGACAGCTACTCTGACACCCTCCTGACAGCTACTCTGACATCCTCCTGACTGATACTCTGACATCCTCCTGACTGATACTCTGACATCCTCCTGACTGATACTCTGACATCCTCCTGACAGCTACTCTGACACCCTCCTGACAGCTACTCTGACATCCTCCTGACAGCTACTCTGACATCCTCCTGACTGATACTCTGACACCCTCCTGACAGCTACTCTGACACCCTCCTGACTGATACTCTGACATCCTCCTGACAGCTACTCTGACACCCTCCTGACTGATACTCTGACATCCTCCTGACAGCTACTCTGACACCCTCCTGACAGCTACTCTGACATCCTCCTGACAGCTACTCTGACACCCTCCTGACAGCTACTTTGACATCCTCCTGACTGATACTCTGACATCCTCCTGGCAGCTACTCTGACACCCTCCGGACAGCTACTCTGACATCCTCCTGACAGCTACTCTGACACCCTCCTGACTGATACTCTGACATCCTCCTGACTGATACTCTGACATCCTCCTGACTGATACTCTGACATCCTCCTGACAGCTACTCTGACACCCTCCTGACAGCTACTCTGACACCCTCCTGACAGCTACTCTGACACCCTCCTGACAGCTACTCTGACATCCTCCTGACTGATACTCTGACATCCTCCTGACTGATACTCTGACATCCTCCTGACTGATACTCTGACATCCTCCTGACAGCTACTCTGACACCCTCCTGACAGCTACTCTGACACCCTCCTGACAGCTACTCTGACATCCTCCTGACTGATACTCTGACATCCTCCTGACTGATACTCTGACATCCTCCTGACTGATACTCTGACATCCTCCTGACAGCTACTCTGACATCCTCCTGACTGATACTCTGACATCCTCCTGACAGCTACTCTGACACCCTCCTGACAGCTACTCTGACACCCTCCTGACAGCTACTCTGACACCCTCCTGACAGCTACTCTGACATCCTCCTGACTGATACTCTGACATCCTCCTGACTGATACTCTGACATCCTCCTGACTGATACTCTGACATCCTCCTGACAGCTACTCTGACACCCTCCTGACAGCTACTCTGACATCCTCCTGACAGCTACTCTGACATCCTCCTGACTGATACTCTGACACCCTCCTGACAGCTACTCTGACACCCTCCTGACAGCTACTCTGACATCCTCCTGACAGCTACTCTGACATCCTCCTGACAGCTACTCTGACACCCTCCTGACTGATACTCTGACATCCTCCTGACAGCTACTCTGACACCCTCCTGACAGCTACTCTGACATCCTCCTGACAGCTACTCTGACACCCTCCTGACAGCTACTCTGACATCCTCCTGACTGATACTCTGACATCCTCCTGGCAGCTACTCTGACACCCTCCGGACAGCTACTCTGACATCCTCCTGACAGCTACTCTGACACCCTCCTGACTGATACTCTGACATCCTCCTGACTGATACTCTGACATCCTCCTGACAGCTACTCTGGCACCCTCCTGACAGCTACTCTGACATCCTCCTGACTGATACTCTGACATCCTCCTGACAGCTACTCTGACATCCTCCTGACTGATACTATGACATCCTCCTGACAGCTACTCTGACACCCTCCTGACAGCTACTCTGACACCCTGACAGCTACTCTGGCACCTCCTGACAGCTACTCTGACATCCTCCTGACTGATACTCTGACATCCTCCTGACTGATACTCTGACATCCTCCTGACAGCTACTCTGACATCCTCCTGACTGATACTCTGACACCCTCCTGACTGATACTCTGACATCCTCCTGACAGCTACTCTGGCACCCTCCTGACAGCTACTCTGACATCCTCCTGACTGATACTCTGACATCCTCCTGACAGCTACTCTGACATCCTCCTGACTGATACTCTGACATCCTCCTGACAGCTACTCTGACACCCTCCTGACAGCTACTCTGACACCCTCCTGACAGCTACTCTGGCACCCTCCTGACAGCTACTCTGACATCCTCCTGACTGATACTCTGACATCCTCCTGACTGATACTCTGACATCCTCCTGACTGATACTCTGACATCCTCCTGACTGATACTCTGACACCCTCCTGACTGATACTCTGACATCCTCCTGACTGATACTCGGATATCCTTCTGACAGCTACTCTGACACCCTCATGACAGATACTCTGTCACCCTCCTGACAGCTACTCTGACACCCTCATGACAGCTACTCTGACACCCTCCTGACAGCTACTCTGACACCCTCCTGACTCTCCATTCTGTCATATTTGTATTTGATTAAGATGACAATGCTCCATTTGACACCGTCTCCGCCAATCACCCCTATCAGATGTTAATATTCCTACCGTAAAATGCAAGAAATTAAAAGTACAAATATTCACTAACAGCCAGATAGCTGTATCAGTTATATGCTAGCCAAGGTAGGTTATCAATGAGATCGCTATTCACAGGCAGGGACACATTTATGCGTTAGAATTTGGAATTTGAGCACCTTGGGGAACGTCAGGTAAATGTGATGGGGGACGGAGCTTGAGCAGGTCAAGCGAGCAGCGCGTCACTAAGGGAGGGGGGACACAAGGCGCACCTGTAGATTATGGAAAAAACTAAGCAAGAAATGCAGGAAAGGAAGAGAAGGCAGCAGACGGATGAAGGCAGCCTCAGAGAGTCTGAGACGAAAAGGAAAAGGTAGAGAGGATGTGGGAGACGCGTCAGAAGGAAGAGCTTGCAGGATGATTGTGAATTGTGATTTTTTTGCAACTATTGACACAATATGGAATATTAGATTATAGAAAAGGTCTCGATAAAGCCAAGCATTTATCATGCCATCCTCTTTAAGATTAGGCGTGTCAAGAGCATCCCAAGTGGGATTTGAGAAAATCTGCTCCAAAGGGATCAGGCAGATGGCGCGTTTCTTTTGTGCTTAATTAAAGAAATTTTTCATATGTAGGGAAAGCTTTTGATTTTCGCTTTGAGCCTTTGAAAATTGTATGTGCGATTAGCCAAGCAAATTCCCGTGACTGTCTGAGCTGGCACGTGCCAAGGATCGATTTGTGAGCTCTGCGGGTGCCTCAAAACTGAAATATGAGCAACTGCATCTGGTGTCAGTGCGTGGCAGATTGCTGATTGGGTCGCTGGGAACTCATTCATCCAATCAATTGGAATAATTGCGATATCTAGCTAGCATCATCTTTTTGGTTATTAACCTAGAATCTGATAGGCACTCGGCATTTCACTTTAGCAAACATAATAAAAAGATAAAGTTACATTGGTGAACCGTTCCTAACAAATCGTGGTGACTACTACTCTGTCTACTCCCTCTCTCCACCCTCTGTCTACTCCTCTCTCTCC
This sequence comes from Macrostomum lignano, assembly GCA_002269645.1. Lineage (NCBI taxonomy): Eukaryota > Metazoa > Platyhelminthes > Macrostomidae > Macrostomum > Macrostomum lignano. Next base: position 616,344 of record NIVC01000137.1, read on the forward strand.
ACCCTCTGTCTACTCCCTCTCTCCACCCTCTGTCTATCTCTCTCTCCACCCTCTGTCTACTCCTCTCTCCACCCTCTGTCTACTTTCCGTCTCTCCACCCTCTGTCTACTCCCTCTCTCCACCCTCTGTCTCTTTCCCTCTCTCCACCCTCTGTCTACTCCTCTCTCCACCCTCTGTCTTACTCCTCTCTCTCCACCCTCTGTCTACTCCTCTCTCTCCACCCTCTGTCTACCTCCCTCTCTCCACCCTCTGTCTACTTTCCGTCTCTCCACCTCTGTCTACTCCTCTCTCTCCACCCTCTGTCTACTCCTCTCTCTCCACCCTCTGTCTACTCCTCTCTTCCACCCTCTGTCTACTTTCCGTCTCTCCACCCTCTGTCTACTCCCTCTCTCCACCCTGTCTACTTTCCGTCTCTCCACCCTCTGTCTACTCCTCTCTCCACCCTCTGTCTACTTTCCGTCTCTCCACCCTCTGTCTACTCCCTCTCTCCACCCTCTGTCTACTCCTCTCTCTCCACCCTCTGTCTACTCCTCTCTCCACCCTGTCTACTTCCCTCTCTCCACCCTCTGTCTACTCCCTCTCTCCACCCTCTGTCTACTCCTCTCTCTCACCCTCTGTCTACTCCCTCTCCACCCTCTGTCTACTCCTCTCTCTCCACCCTCTGTCTACTCCCTCTTCTCCACCCTCTGTCTACTCCTCTCTCTCCACCTCTGTCTACTTTCCCTCTCTCCACCCTCTGTCTAATCCTCTCTCCACCCTCTGTCTACTCCCTCTACCCTCTGTCTACTCCCTCTCTTCACACTCTGTCTACTCCTCTCTCTCCACCCTCTGTCTACTTTCCCTCTCTCCACCCTCTGTCTACTCCTCTCTCTCCACCCTCTGTCTACTCCTCTCTTCACACTCTGTCTACTCCTCTCTCCACCCTCTGTCTACTCCCTCTCTCCACCCTCTGTCTACTCCTCTCTCTCCACCCTCTGTCTACTTTCCGTCTCTCCACCCTCTGTCTACTCCTCTCTCCCCTCTGTCTACTCCTCTCTCTCCACCCTCTGTCTACTCCCTCTCTCCACCCTCTGTCTACTTTCCCTCTCTCCACCCTCTGTCTACTCCCTCTCTCCACCCTCTGTCTACTCCTCTCTCTCCACCCTCTGTCTACTCCCTCTCACCCTCTGTCTACTCCTCTCTCTCCACCCTCTGTCTACCTCCCTCTCTCCCTCTCTCCACCCTCTGTCTACTCCTCTCTCTCCACCCTCTGTCTACTTTCCCTCTCTCCACCCTCTGTCTAATCCTCTCTCCACCTCTGTCTACTCCCTCTTACCTCTGTCTACTCCCTCTCTCCACCCTCTGTCTACTCCTCTCTCCACCCTCTGTCTACTCCCTCTCTCTACCCTCTGTCTACTCCTCTCTCTCCACCCTCTGTCTACTCCCTCTCTTCACCCTCTGTCTACTCCCTCTCTTCACACTCTGTCTACTCCCTCTCTCCACCCTCTGTCTACTCCCTCTCTTCACCCTCTGTCTACTCCCTCTCTCCACCCTCTGTCTACTCTCTCTCTCCACCCTCTGTCTACTCCTCTCTCTCCACCTCTGTCTACTCCTCTCTCTCCACCCTCTGTCTACTTTCCCTCTCTCCACCCTCTGTCTACTCCTCTCTCCACCCTCTGTCTACTCCCTCTCTCCACCCTCTGTCTACTCCCTCTCTTCACACTCTGTCTACTCCCTCTCTCCACCCTCTGTCTACTCCCTCTCTCCACCCTCTGTCTACTTTCCGTCTCTCCACCCTCTGTCTACTCCCTCTCTCCACCCTCTGTCTACTTTCCCTCTCTCCACCCTCTGTCTACTCCCTCTCTCCACCCTCTGTCTACTCCTCTCTCTCCACCCTCTGTCTACTCCTCTCTCTCCACCCTCTGTCTACTCCCTCTCTCCACCCTCTGTCTACTTTCCGTCTCTCCACCCTCTGTCTACTCCTCTCTCTCCACCCTCTGTCTACTCCTCTCTCTCCACCCTCTGTCTACTCCTCTCTCTCCACCCTCTGTCTACTTTCCCTCTCTCCACCCTCTGTCTACTCCCTCTCTCCACCCTCTGTCTACTTTCCGTCTCTCCACCCTCTGTCTACTCCCTCTCTCCACCCTCTGTCTACTTTCCGTCTCTCCACCCTCTGTCTACTCCCTCTCTCCACCCTCTGTCTACTCCTCTCTCTCCACCCTCTGTCTACTCCCTCTCTCCACCCTCTGTCTACTTTCCCTCTCTCCACCCTCTGTCTACTCCCTCTCTCCACCCTCTGTCTACTCCTCTCTCTCCACCCTCTGTCTACTCCCTCTCTCCACCCTCTGTCTACTTTCCCTCTCTCCACCCTCTGTCTACTCCCTCTCTCCACCCTCTGTCTACTCCTCTCTCTCCACCCTCTGTCTACTTTCCCTCTCTCCACCCTCTGTCTAATCCTCTCTCCACCCTCTGTCTACTCCCTCTACCCTCTGTCTACTCCCTCTCTTCACACTCTGTCTACTCCTCTCTCTCCACCCTCTGTCTACTTTCCCTCTCTCCACCCTCTGTCTACTCCTCTCTCTCCACCCTCTGTCTACTCCCTCTCTTCACACTCTGTCTACTCCCTCTCTCCACCCTCTGTCTACTCCCTCTCTCCACCCTCTGTCTACTCCTCTCTCTCCACCCTCTGTCTACTTTCCGTCTCTCACCCTCTGTCTACTCCCTCTCTCCACCCTCTGTCTACTCCTCTCTCTCCACCCTCTGTCTACTCCCTCTCTCCACCCTCTGTCTACTCCTCTCTCTCCACCCTCTGTCTACTCCCTCTCTCCACCCTCTGTCTACTCCTCTCTCTCCACCCTCTGTCTACTTTCCCTCTCTCCACCCTCTGTCTAATCCTCTCTCCACCCTCTGTCTACTCCCTCTACCCTCTGTCTACTCCCTCTCTTCACCCTCTGTCTACTCCCTCTCTTCACACTCTGTCTACTCCCTCTCTCTACCCTCTGTCTACTCCTCTCTCTCCACCCTCTGTCTACTCCCTCTCTTCACCCTCTGTCTACTCCCTCTCTTCACACTCTGTCTACTCCCTCTCTCCACCCTCTGTCTACTCCCTCTCTTCACACTCTGTCTACTCCCTCTCTCCACCCTCTGTCTACTCCTCTCTCTCCACCCTCTGTCTACTCCTCTCTCTCACCCTCTGTCTACTCCTCTCTCTCCACCCTCTGTCTACTTTCCCTCTCTCCACCCTCTGTCTACTCCTCTCTTCACCCTCTGTCTACTCCCTCTCTCCACCCTCTGTCTACTCCCTCTCTTCACACTCTGTCTACTCCCTCTCTCCACCCTCTGTCTACTCCCTCTCTCCACCCTCTGTCTACTCCCTCTCTTCACACTCTGTCTACTCCCTCTCTCCACCCTCTGTCTACTCCTCTCTCTCCACCCTCTGTCTACTCCCTCTCTTCACACTCTGTCTACTCCCTCTCTCCACCCTCTGTCTACTCCTCTCTCTCCACCCTCTGTCTACTCCTCTCTCTCCACCCTCTGTCTACTCCCTCTCTCCACCCTCTGTCTACTTTCCCTCTCTCCACCCTCTGTCTACTTTCCCTCTCTCCACCCTCTGTCTACTCCCTCTCTCCACCCTCTGTCTACTCCCTCTCTTCACACTCTGTCTACTCCCTCTCTCCACCCTCTGTCTACTCCTCTCTCTCCACCCTCTGTCTACTCCCTCTCTTCACACTCTGTCTACTCCCTCTCTCCACCCTCTGTCTACTCCTCTCTCTCCACCCTCTGTCTACTCCTCTCTCTACCCTCTGTCTACTCCTCTCTCTACCTCTGTCTACTCCTCTCTTCACACTCTGTCTACTCCCTCTCTCAACCTACTGTCTGCTTTCTCTCAATCAGTTTATGTGTCTTCTTTCTCCTATCTTCTAGCTGTTTTTTTGACCTCAGTAAAAAATGAATGCTTCTTATTCATGTCTTGATATCTCCATTTCATATGTGACCTTTAAAGCCGATTGCTTTTAAAAAAGATACAAAATCAAGGAGTTTTGCCGGCGCTCATTTGTCTTTGATCTGTGATAAAAAATTTTTGACCCTCAAAGCTTCGGTCAGAAGGATTCAAAATTCAATGCGGTTCAGATCTTTCAAGTCGAGCCAAAGTCAACAGCTGACGCGTTCGGATGCAGTTGCTTGGCTAGGAAAAACTTTAATCAAGACTTTGGCAATAAGTAAGTTTAAACAATTAAAGCATTGATATTTTGGGGTCAAAGGTTACATAAATTATATTTAGTTTGAGATAAAAAGGTTGGTGATAGACACATCGACAGACAGACAGACAGACAGACAGACAGACAGACAGACAGACAGACAGACAGACAGACAGACACTAAGACAGACAGACAGACAGACAGACAGACAGACAGACACTAAGACAGACAGACAGACAGACAGACAGACAGACAGACAGACAGACAGACAGACAGACAGACAGACAGACAGACAGACAGACAGACAGACAGACAGACAGACAGACACTAAGACAGACAGACAGACAGACAGACAGACAGACAGACAGACAGACAGACAGACAGACAGACAGACAGACAGACAGACAGACAGACAGACAGACAGACAGACAGACAGACAGACAGACAGACAGACAGACAGACAGACAGACAGACAGACAGACAGACAGACACTAAGACAGACAGACAGACACTAAGACAGACAGACAGACAGACAGACAGACAGACAGACAGACAGACAGACAGACAGACAGACAGACAGACAGACAGACAGACAGACAACAGACAGACAGACAGACAGACAGACAGACAGACAGACAGACAGACAGACAGACAGACAGACAGACAGACAGGCATTCCAGAAGCATGTATCGATTGCATCACACGTGGCTGCTCTAATTCCAGCAATCGATTGTAATGCCATTCGATCACGCAATCCCCCATGTCGAGTATCAATCGCTTCCTTTTGTGTCCCTGCGACTTCAAGCAATAACGTGGGGTGTTTTTTGCGTCGCCTTCCCCGCCATCCTGCAAATCTGTCCGAGGGAAAAATATCCCCTGCGGAATCCCAGAGCCCGCTAACAGTCTCGCTGGATTCTTTGTTCCTGCTATCAAGTCAGGCTTGCCAAATCCCCCACAGGACAAGTCGTGCGCTGCATGCTTTCACGCGCCGCTAGGAGTATAGTCTCAAAAAACCTACACCATTATTATCTAAAGACTAGGATTAAAATCCTACGCTTAAAGAAACCACGTTTATAGAGAGGATTTAAATAATAACAATAATGGTGGGGCTCAAGAGAGGATTAGCGAGTACGGAGAATTCTGACGGATGCAGGTCACTCTGGCATCGAGGCTTGCTTGACTCATCAGGAGGAGACAGATTTAAATTTCAACGCAAAAAAAATTAGCTCGTATTTAATCCCGCAGATCCTGTCCACTCCACAGAGAATTTAAGCAGCTGAAATCTCTCCGGCCGCATCAATTATGCAACCATCTATCCCGAGCAAGGTTTCCCTCTCTATTTAGTCAGGTGAAATCGGTGCCTTCTATCTGGCAGCTGTGTACAATAATTCTACCCTAGTATAAAAAATGCTAAATTCCCTATTTCTCATTAAGTTGGCGGCTGACTGGAACATCAAGCTAAAGCCAGCATGGGAATATATCCCCATTTAGCATTCGCCATAAGGGGCTGGTGGCTGCTGCATGTCGAACACATGCTGAGGTTGGGGATGGGGGTGGGGTTCATATATGCATGAAGTCGTCGCAGGGCATCTCAGCCTAGCAACTAGGATTCTAGCAGCAGGTAATTGGTGGATTGAACTGCGAGCATGCAGCTGGGAAAGGTTGGGAAAGGAAGACTGGAAGCATCTTGGCGTGTTCTGGGTGGGTTCGCCACCCCTCCCCACATCCTCATTACTCGCGTCTGGTGAGTGTCATGGTTCAATGTCTTAGTGGGGGAATATATAGATAAATATGATTATGGGAAGACAAAATCTGCAGTTGGTTAGAGACTTGGCCAAATGCATTCTAGCGGCAATTTCGAGAAAGAAGACCCCCTCTTGCTTCAATTGTCTTCAATCGCTTGAGCAGTCGATGAGCTGGAAATTGTTATATTGCTCTGTTGTTGGTGAGCTGAATCGGAAATTGAGAAGCTACATCAATTTATGATTTTGTCTAGACTATATAGCTACTATTATGAAAGTTGAGAGAAAGGATAAAATTTATAAGATTAGATACTATAGACGGCTGTGAGGAACTTTAGAACTGGGGGTGTTGTTTAGTTGGTCCATTAGGGTAGACAGTGATTGACACGGGTAGATGGGGTTTAGGTAGAATGTTAGGTAGAGTGATAGAGAAGAGCATGGAGATGGAGGGTAGGCAGTGGTATAGATAAAGGTGGATAGAGGTAGAGAATATTCAGGTAGACAGGGGTATACTGAGGTAGACAGGGGTATATTGAGGTAGACAGGGGTATATTGAGGTAGACAGGTATACTGAGGTAGACAGGGGTATATTGAGGTAGACAGGGGGTATATTGAGGTAGACAGGGGTATATTGAGGTAGACAGGGGTATATTGGGGTAGACAGGGGTATATTGAGGTAGACAGGGGTATATTGAGGTAGACACGGGTATATTGAGGTAGACACGGGTATATTGAGGTAGACAGGGTATATTGGGATAGACAGGGGTATATTGAGGTAGACAGGGGTATATTGAGGTAGACAGGGGTATATTGAGGTAGACACGGGTATATTGAGGTAGACACGGGTATACTGAGGTAGACAGGGGTATATTGAGGTAGACAGGAGGCTATTGAGGTTAGACAGGGTTATATTGAGGTAGATAGGGGTATACTGAGGAGACAGGGGTATTGAGGTAGACAGGGGTATATTGAGGTAGACACGGGGGTATATTGAGGAGTAGACAGGGTATTGAGGTTAGACAGGGGTATATTGAGGTAGACAGGGGTATATTGAGGTAGACAGGGGTATATTGAG
>NIVC01000137.1:625176-691687 GCA_002269645.1 Macrostomum lignano
TTTGACGTCGTTCATCGGGGAGCGTTCAGTTTTGCAAAGGTTCGATTTGCTTCGAGCTCCGACGCCCGAGTTTGTGCAAGCGCCTCGCACAGACAACAATATAGTAAGTAGGCTTACTGGCAAGGAGAGAGTCAGTTTTTTTCTAGCTTTCATAGAAAAGTTGATTACGTCACAACTAGGGGATTCGAGATCTCGAAGGGATGAGAATGGCATGAGGGTGGATTGAAGGCACGGCGAGAGATGATGGAGTCGAGGATGCGCGATGAGGACTGTTGGTTAGCAGAGAAGGTGTAGCCAACTAGCTGGATTGGAATAGGCTGAGGATTTCGCTAGAAATTGATTCAACTGGGAGAGGAGAGAGTGGAGACAGCGAGGGAGACGGTCGGGGGTCTCCCCTGGAAGACTGCCAAATCAATGCACGGCCTACGCATGAAAGGTCTGGCTCATCTACTCTCTCTTCTGCTTTTAAGCAAAAATATATATACAGATATGAAAGCGATGATGGCTGCCCGAAAGAAAATATACGCTTCTTTTTCCTGCTTGCTTATTATTGAGTAGCGAAAGAAGACTCTCTGGAGGGCGGGCGTGAATCGATGAGTTTCTTGGCGGCCGCTCGAGGATGGGGGGTAGGAGAAAATGGGATATTGGCTAGCGGTGGTAATTACTGGGGAGTGATAGTGAGAGGGGGGTTGCCAATCTATAGAAGAGAATGAGAGATTGAAGAAATGCTAATGAGAAGGTGGGCAGGCGATATAGAGGTGTATGAGACAATAGTAAGTTGGTAACTCCACGCGCTTTTTTTGATTCAAGCCCAAGGCATAGCAGATATTTGTCACGTTTCTAAAATTGTTTCGCACTATGTATTGCTTGCTTCAGCAAAGGTTGTAAAAAATTTTTTGGGAGAAAGTAGTAGAAAGAGAGGAAAAGTAGAGAAGTAGCTCGGAAGGTAGGTAGAGAAGTAGCTAGCTAGGGAGATGAAGAGGTAGCCAGGAAGGTAGGTAGATCAAGTAGCTAGGAAAGGTAGGTAGAGAAGTAGCTAGGGAAGTTAGAGAAGTAGCTAGGAAAGGTAGGTAGAGAAGTAGCCAGCTAGGGAGATGAAGAGGTAGCTAGGAATGGTAGGTAGAGAAGTAGCTAGGGAAGTTAGAGAAGTAGCTAGGAAAGGTAGGTAGAGAAGTAGTTAGGGAAGTTAGAGAAATAGCTAGGAAGGTAGGTAGAGAAGTAGCTAGGAAAGGTAGTTAGAGAAGTAGTTAGGGAAGTTAGAGAAGTAGCTAGGAAGGTAGGTAGAGAAGTAGCTAAGTAGGTAGGTAGAGAAGTAGCTAGCTAGGGAGATGAAGAGGTAGCTAGGAAGGTAGGTAGATCAAGTAGCTAGGAAAGGTAGGTAGAGAAGTAGCTAGCTAGGGAGATGAAGAGGTAGCTAGGAATGGTAGGTAGAGAAGTAGCTAGGAAAGGTAGGTAGAGAAGTAGCTAGGGAAGTTAGAGAAGTAGCTAGGAAAGGTAGGTAGAGAAGTAGTTAGGGAAGTTAGAGAAATAGCTAGGAAGGTAGGTAGAGAAGTAGCTAGGAAAGGTAGTTAGAGAAGTATTTTGGAAGTTAGAGAAGTAGCTAGGAAGGTAGGTAGAGAAGTAGCTAAGTAGGTAGGTAGAGAAGTAGCTAGCTAGGGAGATGAAGAGGTAGCTAGGAAGGTAGGTAGATCAAGTAGCTAGGAAAGGTAAGTAGAGAAGTAGCTAGGAAAGGTAGGTAGAGAAGTAGCTAGGGAAGTTAGAGAAGTAGCTAGGATAGGTAGGTAGAGAAGTAGCTAGGGAGATGAAGAGGTAGCTAGGAATGGTAGGTAGAGAAGTAGCTAGGAAAGGTAGTTAGAGAAGTAGTTAGGGAAGTTAGAAAAGTAGCTAGGGAAGGTAGGTAGAGAAGTAGCTAGGGAAGGGAGATAGACTAAGAATTCAGAAGGTAGACAGAGGGAGATGCAGAAGACAGTGAGGTTATTAATAGGGTAGAGAATGAGACTAGTGGGAACACGGAAGTAGAGACGTGCGGAGACTAACCATTTAAATTGGCTTTGTAGCAACTGAGCATAAAAGACTTATTCGGAAGAGCACACAGCGTAAATAGAGTGACTGCGGCTCTAAGGTTTGACGCTATTCAGCACACAAGCACTTAGTCAGGCGAGCGCTGGGTGCTCAGGTTAGAGTAGACCCTGGCGCATGCAGAGTCGGAAGCTCCTCTCCAAAGGATGGGAGGCAAAACTTCCGCTTGAGAAACGCTGCAGAAAAGGCATTGTTGGGAGGTTTTTTAGGAGGGTCAACTTAAAAAAATCGACCAACCCCGACCGCAGGCTTAGAAATGGTCTTTCACGGTCAAGTAGCTCAGGGACCGTCTTTCTCTCCGGCGCACGGCATGCCCCAGCTGTTCAACGTTTCAAAGATGTACCGGCATTCTCAGGGAGGGGTCTGGGAGCATTCAGAACCCGGTGCACCAACGGACGACCGCCTCGGAGAGTCCTCAAACGCTCCCCCCCCCCACCCGAGTCCCGGCTTCACCCGAAACTGAGGTTACAATTTTGAGTCAGGTGAACCGTAAAGGACTGGCAAGTATACAGAGGAGGGAAATGGTTTTTTCAATACGGCAGCAAAAAATCGCACAATTTTTGAAGGACACACATCAGCCTCCGCTGCGCGCGATGCAGTAAGGGAAGAAAAGAATAATCGAGACTGGGAGAAAAAAACTACCTCCAGAACCAGATTTAGGCGGCAGTAGAGCCCAGCTCAAATGAGACGCCGCGTCCATCAGGACCCCCCACTCCCCCACAGAAAAAGAAGTTGCTCCCCTCAACCGCTCCAAGTCAGCGGGGGGGGGGTCGCTCGCTTCCTGCCTGCACAGCTTGATGGACTGAATTAGCTGTCCTTCAATCACGAAAAACTTCCAGTTGCATTTCATTGTTCAATAATTCTTTATTCTGAATTTCTTTGGGGGTCTTAATTAATTAATCAGAGGGTACTTTATTAGAGCTTTAAAAATTATGAGTAGTTAGATGCGGTTGATCTACTTTTTTGGACTGTCCTTTCCATGATCTCACCTGACCTGTTCTCAAACTTTGAGTCGTTTATTTGATTTCACATTAACTCCCGAAAAACTTTCAAAACTTTGCAGCATCTGTACAGGCCCTACCCAGAGATGTCGCAGCATCACAGGTCGGACTACCTGGCCATGGAGCACGTCACCCTCACCTGCGGCAGAGGTGGAATCGGCGGTCACAATACTTTCATGCGAGGCCCAGCGGTGCAGACTCCAATGAAGATGACCTGTCAAACGTCTCCGAGGGTGAGACTTTAATAGATATCCTGTGCAGTCCTCTAGAGCTAATGCTTCACCCGTAATAGTACCTCAGATAATAGCTCTTAGCTCCGTGCACGCTCATCCCTTGAGTCGATCCCCCAAACCCCAGGGCAGCGGCCAACTCCTGAAAAAATCAATTTCGATCTTTTTTCCGCGCCGACTCCCAGGGATTCTTCTTTCTTCTTCGAAAGCAGGGATGGTGAACTTAAAGAAGAATCTTTGGCAGTTAAAGGCCGACTAATGGGACGAATCGGGATGCATGAAAGCAGGCAGGCAATGCGAGAGAAATCCCTCTCTCTCTCTCTCTCTCTCTCTCTCTCTCTCTCTACTGTTAATGACAGGAAAAAAAGTTTTGAAAATTGCTTCAGGCCATGAGCGAATCGCAATTTTTACTTTCCTTCATTTAATTTCACCGAGGCGAAAGCAGCCGAGGAAACGACAGAGACTAGCTGCCAGATAAGCCCCATTGATTTATGGGCGAAGTTGCTTCAGTTCTGTGCTAAGATACCGTTAAAAACTTTCCACTCCTTAAAGAAGAGTTCACCCTACTCGCAGGAATTGAATTTGATAGCATTGAAGTGGTTTTGAGTCCCGCTTGGGAACTTGCGACTTTCTCTGCTCTCAATTTTCTGTTAGTTAATAGTTAAAAATAAATAAGGGTGGAGCAGATCAAAGTTGGCATTGGCCTGCCTTCTCAAGGGGGCTAACGATCAATGACTCATTCGGGTCTCAGTCTTGCAGCGAAAGAGAGACCTGCTGGAAGGAATACTTTAATTCCACTCTAGTGTGTTTTTCTTTACTCTCTTGAGCTTTAGTGGGATGCTGACGCTGCTTCCATGAGCATTAGTAGAGGCCGCCCTCCAGCCAAAACACACAGAGAACAAGTTCTCATTGTTGAGATTGCCTTAAGCATCCTTGCACAAGATTGTGAGTCTTCCTCAACCCTCCACCTATACCGTGTGGCAACGGAGAGACTGAGAGACTTTTTGTTTCTCAACTAACCGGACAGCGATTCAAGTTCTGCCGGAAGACCGAGGCCTTTTACCCCAAATAATGGCATATAACAGGACTCATTTTAAGTATGTTTAAACACCCCAGGGGGGTGGGTCGGGTTACCAAGTCTGGGTTTGGCATGTATATCGCTGAGTGTGGGCGGTGCCGACTCAGCACTCACAAGTGGATTATTAGTCGCTAAGTCAGTCAGAAACCGCTTTACTTTGCGGGCAGGGGGGCTCTCTACAACAGTTTCTATTCAATTTCACTTACTACTATGAGCGTATGAGTCGGCGTGACTCGTGCTCCAAGAAGCTCGACACAAAACTCTCTCGCCAGCCCTTATCAGCCGCATTGATCCGTCTCGCATAGGAGATTTTAATTGGACAGAAGGTCAAAAGACTGAAACTGAAACGGTTCTGAGCCGACAGAACGATGGCTGAATGGGCAGACAGAAATGGATGAAGGGAGCGATTGCAAGAGCTCGAGAAAGAGAATTTGCTTTTCGCGTTTTTCTGGTGGTTAAGCTGGTCGGATCAGGGCCCGGGTGGGGGTCCCTTGGCTAATTGTGGATGACGCAATCAGTGAGGGGGAGTTGCAGCTCTCGCTTTGTCTGTGTGCGTGAGCCAAGATTTCGTCGCCTCCAGCATGCAGGCCGGACTGTGATTGCTGTGTGTGCAGCTGCTTCGTTGAGAAACCGCCTTTTCTAGTTTCTTCCTTTTTCCCTTCTTCTTTCCACTAATTTCCTCTTTCTCAAGACGGTTGGAACGTTCGGTTCAGTTGGTTTTGACTCCCTCCCCTCAGTAGCGTGCTGAAAGTTAAATTCGGGTGGGATTTATCTCTGGTTATTGCGAAATCTGCTTTAGTCACACTGCATATGCACGAAGTTGCAATCAAGCTCGGGATTGAGAAGACATTGGTTATTAGCTGGCAAATTGCATTGGAGGATTATAAAGTGGCTGGTTAGGGTTGATACTATTTTAGATACTCGCTTACTTACTAAGAACAATTCGTGGTAAGAGTGACGCAGTCCAAAATCCCTATTAATTTATGCTGACTCGCATTGTAAACTATGCGAATCCGCCTTTCACTCAGCAATGGCACCCTTCCCCCCCCGCGCTATATCGATCACCACTGCAGTGCTTTGGCCCGCATTTGGTCAATCGGAAATTGATACAGGAGGGTCACCGTATAGAGGCGTCCTCTGCTGGCATTTCCCGCACCCTGTCTATCAATTCTGCGAGGCACAGGGGATCGGGGGGGGTGGCAATTCCCGACTTTTTGCAATTCAATCTGGCAACTACGCCCGACTCAGTGTATCCCTAAGCTGCACCCAGCAAGGGAATGTGAAACCCTACAGCTGGATGCAGTGCTCACCCCATGGCATTGATGACTTTCGATTGGCTTATTTTTTGTCTATCGCTGCTAAAATGGGAATGGCGCCGCCCAGATTTATCGCACCAACACTGAGGCGCCGGCAGTCTACGCAACTGACCAAATTAGAGCCATTGTTCCGCTGAAAGCGGCCAAATTAATTCGATTAGTGATAGAATTTCCCGAACCGCCAACTATTTTGCTCGGCATTTTTCGAAACGACAGGTGGCGCAAATTTGTCGCGATTGAAGCATTGAAGCACTCGCCTTCAATTTGCCTATTTGGAAGCTGCGCCTGATTAGGGGGATCCCACTGAGTTTGGCATCGTAGCAAAATGGGAGGCTGTGCTAATAGGTAGGCGTGGCTGCTCGTGTGGTTACGTGCGCGTGTGTACATGTAGTGATTGCAACAACTTTCTTCAATCTCGATTCGTCCTCATCCCCCGGGGGCAATTTCTAGATGTTTCTATAAGCTTCCTATCGCGAGGAACCCCCTGGGCCAACACATACCCCTCTATTCTTACTTACTATTGTATACAGCACAACCCCTGAAGGCTTTTCGGGCTTTCGCATATAAGAGAAGCAGATTTTAAGTGGTTGGTTTTCATAGGTGAAGAAGAGAGAGGCTCCCCGTATAACAAAATTCTCCACAGCCTAAATGCAGAAGCAAAAGACAAAGGATGAAATTGTTGAGCGACAACATTTACTTAGCGGGGATAAAAATCCATCACTTTCTTCTTAGTCTGAGTGGCGAAGGAAGGAAGAGTCTGATCATTGCTGGATCTGTTCCCACAAAAAAAACGCCACCTGGAGGGAAGGCAAATAATATATGGGAGTGAAATTGGCACACACACTGCAGCAGGTAGGCAGCCTCTAAGCTTTCCATAGCACCTGCGCCGCTCGAGGCAATTAATCCCCGCGCAAGGATTGGAAAAACAGACACGGATGGAGGGGAGAGGCTGGGTGATGCTTCTCGCTTAGTCTCGACTTTTTTCCCATCAGTCATGCCGCTTTCACCAAGACAAAAATTTATGAATGATTTTTTCTTTCCAATATTTCTAGCGGCAATTGTCAGAGAGGGAGAGGGAGAGGCCTTTAAGCTTTCTGCTTTCATCCTTTTAAAATTGATGCAGGCATTTCACCTCTGATCCCACATGTGGTAAGTCTGACTCTTTATCAGCTGAAAATTGCAATGAAAAACCTTGAAAAAAATTATTGATTTCAACAGCTACAGCTGCCCGGGGATTACTGGTTATGCTGGTTGACAAAAAACCTAGCAAAAATAAATTTAAACTCTGTTAAGCCCGGCTACGCAGTCACGGAATAGTCCAGGGCTAGCGCACCTCCTGTCAACAAAGCATATTTTTATCAAGATTTTTGCCTGTGGCCTGTGGGTGATAAATAAACTGACCAAAACTTTTCTCAAATGTTTATCTAGTGAGGAAAGGCGGCAGGAAGTTTCATAGTGTGTGAATGAAAATTAAAAACTATATAGTCAACTTTAACACTCAAATGAGGCAGAAATAGGCTGGTCGTTTTGTTTAATTACTCCCTGACTCAGAGAGCTTCGAGCCCGGATCCGGTGAGCAGGGGAGGAGACATCATAGCCAGATGACAGTCCCAGGAAGGAAGTTCCGTGGCCAACTGACGTCAGAGCGCCCCAAAGGGTGGGGGACTTTCCCCTAGGGGTGTTATTCTCGAGTCAACACATAATCCTGTGTATCATGGCTAGTCATAACTGCGCAAATAGCCGATCTGTCAGGATCGATCTATTGGCTATTTGCTTAACCAACATTGGGGAGAATTTTCTATGATTTTTCCTTACTTAATCTTCCCTCAATTTTAATCAAATTTTGGTAGAAAGATTTTTTATACCAGGTGAAATGGCGATATGATACATATTTTTAACTGATTTTCGAGTCCAGCAAGTCTCATGATGGTCAAGAGAAGTATAGCCTAAGACCTAAGATTTCAATCAACCGCTGGGAATCAAGCCAGCACAATCAGTAGCTCAGTTTCCTCACAATATTAATTGACCTGATAAGGTCAAGATGACACCTAAGAGATAAGAACTAAACGGAGCTTGGCGGAGATGAAAGTCGAGAAGCAATTAGCAGCTGAGCTAGTAAGCGAAACACTTAATGAGTAAAGAGGCACCATTGAAACGCGAGGGTCCTTGTGCATGTAGTTTCTCTCATTGCCATGCAACACAATTGGCAACAATTATAAGTAAAAACTGTCAATCACTGCAGCCTTTGTTGCGAAGCGAGCTTTTTTTGCTTAATTTAGTCCGTTGTTGCTTCTTGTCTGCTTTTTTGAATTTCCTATCCATTTTCTTGTGTTCTTAGTAATTCTAAAGACGGCCGAACAACATCTGCTTAGAGGCCTGTTTGAAATTTAAAGCATCTCTAGGCGCAGTGCCCAGTGAGCTCAATCTCAGCTGTCTCATAATTTGCACAGGGCATGCTGAGCCCCGCCTTGTATGCAGCAACGAAGGTTTTTTCTTTGCCTTCGCGAACAAAATTGCGGGGTATTGAGCCGCGTTAGTCGTTCGTTCGCATGTTGTGGGAAAGTATAATTTCTTCTAGAAGAGCTCGCCGAAAAATTGCGTCCAAGGGTCTTGTAATGCAATGTAATAGTTAGAGCTTGAGAAAATTACAACTGCATTTGGTCATCAAAGGCTTTGTATCGAGACAACCAGTTCAAAATGCTCCACGGCTCGTCTCTACTGTGTTTGTTGAATTTTGGGGGGGGGGGCAGAGTCGGTCTTTTATGGCCCGTAATTTCTTGCAGTGCTCTATGCAGAAATTATCCGATATTGAGAGACTCGCTTCCGACCAAGGTTCTAAGATCTGGCGGTATTATGGCTGATAGGAGGAGTAAGAGAGACAGAGACAAAACAAATTCTCAATTGAATTTGTCACCAACAGGCTCAATTGCCCACTTGAAAATGTGTTTACCCTGTGGCTGCATGACAAGCTTTTTCTCTGCCCTGCGAGTATATGCAGTTTGTTTAATTATTGAGAAAGCTGCACTGGAAGGTTGAAGCTGTAGACGGTTTTATAATTCTTAAAAAATGGAAATAATGTTGTTTATAATTTATTTTGATGCCCGTGTACGAGTACCTTTACGCTGGTAACCTAGAAAATTTAATGGGCGAATAGCAAATAACTTTACCAGACTCAAACTATCTCGAACTTTTTTTCATTTCCTCATACTTCCCGACTTGGTTATAGTCAGTCCACATTAGCGTAGTGAACTGTTCACTATTTGTGATATCAGCCATCTGCTCCTGGCTTCTGTGTGAATCCGCAGCAATAACATAACATACGAGGTTTGAACGCATATTTTCCTAGCATTCTTTTCAATCCTGCACTGCTGCGATTCGGTATTTTGGTGCGCGCAGCATTTTTGCACGCCGCTAAGATGGACAATCAAGTGTCGCTGGGAGAACTAGAAAACCTGGGAACGGACAACTAACAGGAGTAGCAATCAGCAAGCCGCTTCAATTCCATTGCCTCTTTCACCTGAGGCTGCTGATGCCCGTTCCCCAAACCAACTTAGCAATTTACAGTTGTCAAAATGTTTGTCGGCAATTAACTGCTAAGACTGCCACGCGGCTGTTGTTGCATAATAAGCTCGTTGACTGTGGGGTGCCGCGACGGTCTTCTGTCTTCGCCATCCGACTTTCCACTTCCAGCAGGCAGTCTCTCTCTCGTTCGCAAAAATAAATCTTTCAAAAGGAGACCAGAGCCGGAGACCAGGGGAGAGTGCCAAGGGTGCAGATAGTGATCTCTGATTTGTCTGGCTGTGCCTGCTAACGGGTCAGTCCGTCTGCCTGGGGTCCCCAAACCCGAAAGCATCGTAAATTCTTTCCAAGCAAACGTGATACGGGCTGGTAGATCTTCGAGAAAATGGAGAAAATTGAACGGCCAGAGACGGAGACAGAAAGAGGGAAAGCGACAGTTGACCTAGCGACCAAACTTTGGGGTTTGTTAAAACAAAGGCTGGGCCCGACTTCCCATCACACCTCCTTGCGGATGGGAAGGCCCGAAACCCTTTCACCGCACGGGGGAGTTTTGAAACGCTTTGATGAATCTGGCCAGAATGCATTTGGGAAGAGTCGCGGGTCAACCATTCGAGACTGCATATTATTTGAAGTGTGAACTGGAATGGGGTTGTAATAGAGCGTCATGCCGTCATCGAAGGTGTGAATTTTTTCGGGGTCTCAGCTCTTCCCTTGGGAGTTGACTTTTCTGTGCGCAGTAGGCGGGCGGTGGCGGCGGCACCATTAATGTTTTTTCTCATTCACTCCGACCGATGGGGGGTCGCGCTCTTCACCTTCCTCTATAGTGTTAGCTAGCGCTGGTCTTTGTTGCAGCCGCATTTGGGCATCTTCCGTAAAAAGTGTCTGAAATTCCGAAATGGGTTGCATTGTGCCCGAAATTAGTGACAAGGGCGCGAACAGACAGTGTATAAGGGCTATCCTCTAGTTGCCATGGAGGTTAAATTTGCCCCCACCTCACTGCAGTTCTATAGGAACCTTGCGTGCGAAGTTAATCGAAATTAAATTTTGGCTGACGGTAGCAATCCAGTTTAGAAAAAACACGTTAACTTAGTTATTTTAATTAACCGCCATACGAGCTACAATGAAGTTTATAATTATGGACCGAATCAAAGCCGTGAAACTGCCACAAAATTGCAGATTCACATGCAGACATCCTCATCATTGGGCGGTGGCGCCTCCAGCGGCGGCGGCGGCGGTGGCTCCGAAGTGACGGCAATCACCACAACCGGTGGCAGTTCCATTGCTGGTGGCGGCGCCGGCGCCACCCTCTGCCTGCACGAGCGCCGACACTCCGAGGAAGATGCCAGCGTTGACGATTCTGGACGCGGCGGCTCCATGGAGGATCTGCGACAGCAAAAACAACAACAGCAGCAGCAGCAGCATGCGGTGTTCAAACCAAAGCCCGCAGAATCCGCCGTTGGTGGGACAATGATCTAAGCAAAGAACTGCACTTTGAAAACACATTACAGCTTCGACGGTGCATTTGCCGTAGTCTTGTCCGTTGCTTGTCGAAGATAGTACACTAAGATCTTGTGCTCAGAAGTTCATATAAACAGGCCAGTTTGTAAGCATTCGAGTTCTACCGAGTAAATGCGAGTCGATGACTCTTTCTGCGCCCTGTACATGTAAAAGTAACGTTTAAAGTCGTATTGTTGCATGTCCATATTTATACGCAAATCACTTACTGGATAGTACAGGTTACATTGGTTAGGAAATTACAATTATTATTGCCGTTTCTTTCCAACATTGTTCGTCCCCTAATTGACCCAATTTTTCAATTATGCGGTTATTGATTATTGTTCATAAAGTTATGTATAAAAAACAACAGACACTCAATCTCTGAACGGTGTATATAGAATTTGTAGTTGAGCGCGAACTTCGGCTTGATTTTATAGCAATAATTGTTTAGATGCTTTCTTGTTGTCAATGCTGCTGTTAGAGCGAAATTCAATGCACTGTTACAGGAAAATGAAATATTTTTTAAATTATGTTTTGCTAATAATTAATTGTTATCTCTAGTCAGTGCGCAGACACTGGATCGAATAACGGAAAGTTTACCTTTATCAACGAATTTTAGTCATAATTGATTGATTAGTGCGTTAAATGCTAGCCTACAGAAACTCTGAGTGCAATATTATTAATATACGGGTAACTTGCTGACTCACTATTGTTTCTTTTAGAAGAATACGTGACTCTGACAATTGCACTTGACAATTTAAATTTACTGTTAGATATTTTGTATAGCCTGTGTATAATTGTAACATACAGATGAATACAATTTTTATATTTGCAACATGCCGCATATGGCACAGCCGCTCTTATATATTGGTAGAAATAAAGCAAAGCACAACTGAAAGACACTTTCAAGGGAAAGTACATTTGTAGAATCCGCGTCGTTTTAAAAAAAGTAAAACTCTTCTATTCTCTGATTGTTTGATTAAAAGGCGAGAAGAGCCATTGTGCCACAATATAGAAAGGATCTTATAGAAGACATTACACGGGCAAAGTTGCGCATGACACATACTTCAGTTTAATGCAGTGCAAGCCCCAATTCTAAATGGACTCAACAGGTTAAATAAAGTGATTGAGTGACGCCTGTCACAACTCAGTCACGCTATCGTGTCGACCACTTGACCGCACTGTGAGCGCAAAAAAATCAGCAGCCTGCACCAACTGAGTAAACTGCGTGTTTCACGGAGCCAGCTTGAGACCTACAGCCACGAAAATAATCAGAGGAATGCTGATGGCACGGGGGACCTTGTTGGGGTTTTTTTGACAAAGCAGAGCTCTCCGCTCAAACAACTGCACTTAAGCGCATTTGTAAAGAGATGTCTCAGCTAGTTAGGCACTACGTGATTCACAATGTTCCTTTGTAGAGTTACTGCAATATGTCATTAGTACGTTAAGTTTGTTCAGCAGATTTTTTTACAAATGAAAATATGAGGTCGTTTTCATGTATGCACCTGGTGGGAAAACATATTTTAGACGAAGCTTTGAGAACACTGATCGAGATTAGAGGACGGAGTATTCTTGACCAGAGCATGGGATAGATATCCCCATGACAGCGGCCCGCACTAAAAGCATGTACAGCTGGGTCAATGAGACGACGGGAAAGTTTTTTGTTGATTTTCCTAATGCATTTTGCCGGGTGAGCAACTCGCTTAGGACAGATTTTTTATAGTCAAGTGTTCCTCTCTATGTCCCTAAATTCCATTTTTTATATTTGCATCTGTACGCTTGTTAGCTTACTGACAAGTAGCGAGATAGCTCGTACGAATGAAACGATACTTAGCGCCAATATGGGGAAACTTATAAAAGAAGTTTCTCGAAGTAATGACGTCTTTTGCAACCTTTAATCAGTCGCCCGCCGACCAACAAATTTTAAGAAGCTCCAAAGGTTCTATGATTATATATATGTCGTGCGTATGACTGTTAGGGTAGCTACACGCATCGCGAAATTGGCTACTTGCATCAGGATAAATAGAGTTTAGTCGAATATTTAGCTTACAACGAAAAACTAACAACTTACTAGTATAAGACACTTGGATGTTATCGCGTGTAAAGCAAGAAGATGCTGAACAGGGCATAAAGTGCTTCCTTCGGGACGTTCTATACAAGCGATTCACATTTTCTGAACTCATATAATAGCCATAGTGTGTTCACCCTTAAGTAGGAAAAAGCTAGTTCGAAACCACCGTCGACGTGGCCTCCTGACTGGCATGACGCTCTCTCTCTCTTCTGGGATAGGCTAGCTCGCGAATTACACACAGCTACACAAAATTTTTTTTGCTATTTTTGTAGTTGAAAATTATAGTTAAAAATTATATTTCGATTACCGTCAATAGTAGACGGCTGAAAAGCTTATGTAAATCCAAGCCAATAGTAAGCTGACACTGTAAGAGACACGGTTTCAGATTGCAGAGATAAGCGGTATAATATCAACTGAAATATAAGGCTGGTCGCTGGTAGGCCCACGGTAAGCCATTTGTTCAAGGCAGCTATTGAATATAATTCTAAAATGCTGGTTGTATTGACTTCTCTGCTCCTATTATTGAGTAGCACTTTATCCTCATCTCAGGTAAGCGTTTTGGTAGTTACAATAATTAAATTTTGATACCAATAACTCCAATACTTAACTCATCAAAAATCGCATCCGAAATCCGCCACCTACACTGCAGCAGTCAACGAAAGTCGGCGCCATCATTCGGATAAGACTGTCCAACTACTCGAATCCACATCAGGTGCTGTCTGAGACAGGAATGCCGTGCGACCAGAACAGAGGCCTGTGCGATCCCGTTTTCCACGTTAAATTGGGAACACAAGGTTATTCGTGAGTACTGAGCATCTACCATAATATATCTACTAATGTCTATCTACCATTATCTATCTATCTATCTATCTATCTATCTATCTATCTATCTATCTATCTATCTATCTATCTATCTATCTATCTATCTATCTATCTATCTATCTATCTATCTATCTATCTATCTATCTATCTATCTATCTATCTATCTATCTATCTATCTATCTATCTATCTATCTATGTATCTATCTATCTATCTATCTATCTATCTATCTATCTATCTATCTATCTATCTATCTATCTATCTATCTATCTATCTATGTATCTATCTATCTATCTATCTATCTATCTATCTATCTATCTATCTATCTATCTATCTATCTATCTATCTATCTATCTATCTATCTATCTATCTATCTATCTATCTATCTATCTATCTATCTATCTATCTATCTATCTATCTATCTATCTATCTATCTATCTATCTATCTATCTATCTATCTATCTATCTATCTATCTATCTATCTATCTATCTATCTATCTATCTATCTATCTATCTATCTATCTATCTATCTATCTATCTATCTATCTATCTATCTATCTATCTATTTCAGATTTGAGCAGTCAAGAAACTCGAATGTCTTCGACAACGTGGTCAGTTTAAATGGGGAGTTTTTCACTGCAGAGTTCCGTCTGCTTCAAGAGTTGCCTGTAAGTGTGTTGAGTTAGTTTCGACGTCTTTTTAGTCATATCGTGAGCATGTTTATTTCCTATGCGCGCGCTCCAAGCACACTTTGAATGTTTCCTAACACAGGACTTGCTCCTGATTCGTGTTAAAATTGAGGACAATGACGCGTTCGATCCAGTGCCCCAGACCATCGGCGAACTAACTGAGGAGTTCCATCGGCTGCTGCCCTCCGTCCCGACTCGATGGAACAACTCGGTAACGAAGGAGTTGTTTTTCACTCCAATCAACAAATACGTCAGGTGGGCAGCTGCATAAGTGAAAAAGTCAATTATTAAGACTGAATTCGTGGCCCCGTAGTGTACTTGGACTGCTAAAATACTAGAGCAGCAACAAGGGCATTGTAGGTAATCATACGCTCGTAGACCCACGTCACAATTTACAGTTTAACGCTGACCATCAATGTCCAGTGTCTTCCAGGTCTATACGGTAGGCGCTGCAGCACCCAGTGCACTGGAGAGCCGGTTTATCCAAGCTGCCAGAGGGGCGACACGCGGTGCGAAAACTCGCTAGGTGAGACAATTATTGCGCTGTGCAATTCAGTGATAAGCATTTTCGACAGAAAGTTTGTGTCAGAATGAAGAGCAATTAACTGCAGCTACACTTGCACTGAAAACCTGAAATTTAATACCGATAAGATCAAATTTCTGCGCCTACCAGCCTTTAACTTCGGCATTTCTAAAAACTCCATAAAAATTAAAGCCATCAAGTAATTTAGTAGAATAATAATAATAAATAATAATAATCTATTACACCTGCCCTAATGGGCAGATGTGCAACCGACAGCTCAGCCGCAGCTATTGCGCGGCGCATCTGAAGGCTGCGTACGGCTGTTCAGTCCAAGGAATGGGGGGTCGCCACACACACCCTCAATTACCCCAGCTAATGCTGGCACCCATTTTACAGCTGGGTGAACTGAAGCAATGCAGAGTTAAGCGTCTTGCTCAAAGACACAAATTGTTCCGAGTGGATCGAGATTCGAACCCCGATCTTTCAGTCGTAAGTCCGACGCTCTGACCACTAGGCTTCAACCCCCTAATTTTAAATGCACTAACCAAACATGGAAACCCCGAGCTTATAAAAATAGCTACACCTGAAATCGAATGTCCTCCACAATTCAGAAATTACCGGCTGCACAAATGAGAACGGCGGAGCTGTACTGGCCGGGTTTCAAGTTGAAAGCGGTCAGTCGGTGAGTGAATCGTGCAATCTGATAGAGAAATGAGAAGTAGCGCTATTCGTAAGTAAATTCACGTCTAAAACAGAGGGGGTCGCTTCATGAGACCAAAATTCCACCACACAACGCCCAAAACAGAATTCCCTTTTGAATTTTTTACCACAGATCAACATATTTTTACCAGAATTAAAATCAAGTGACATCGTCCATATTTTTATTTCAAGTATCGATCAATTGACATTCAACAAAACATCGTTATTTGCTTTACTAATTTCAGATTTTGATCATAACAGCGGCTGGTGTTGCTGTCATAGTCATTGGACTGCTTGGGCTTGTCATTGTGCGTTGTCAAAGGCGTCAACAAATCATCATCAGCCGGAGAGATCCGTCCAGTATGCTGCAAGATTACGGGTGAGAATGTTTAGATATTTGTCGATCATTGAATTGTTTGATATTGATTGATTACACCTGCCCTAATGGGCAGATTTGCAACCGACAGCTCAGCCGCAGCTATTGCGCGGCGCATCTGAAGGCTGCGTACGGCTGTTCAGTCCAAGGAATGGGGGGTCGCCACACACACCCTCAATTACCCCAGCTAATGCTGGCACCCATTTTACAGCTGGGTGAACTGAAGCAATGCAGAGTTAAGCGTCTTGCTCAAGGACACAAATTGTTCCGAGTGGGTCGAGAATCGAATCCCGACCTTTTAGTTACGAGCTCGTACCAGGCTATCCGCCAGGCTATATCCCTCGTTGTGCTGAATTACAGAGGTCAGCAGCAGCAGCAGCAGCAGCAACAGTTGCTGTCAAACTCAGCGTCCGCTCAGCAAGCGCAACTTCTGCCGCAAACAGCGCGGCAAACAGCTGGTTACAGGAATCCGGTGTACCATCAGCAGCAGCAGCAGCAGCAGCAGGCTGGCCATACGGAAGAAGAAGTTTATGAAGAAGTCGAAGAACCGAAAGACGGCAAGGAGGCGCCTCCACTGCCGCCGAAAGATGCGGCTTCATTGGCGACAGCGTCGAGTGCTAAACGATGAGCAGAATCGAAGCTCTTTCATGCGACTAAACAATAGCAATGAGTACTGTATGACTTTCCCTTGTTTGAATGCTAAAACGAATTCCAGCGATACTACTTATAGTAAAGTGTACCATACTTGGAATTTTTCTCACGAATCTGCGTAGTTTAGGTGCAGTGCTGTAAGAAGTAAATATTTTCTAGACAACTTTTCCGCAATCCCGGGGGCATACTAATTAACTTTTTAACCTTGAGTGCATGGTAAGGTTAAGTTTTCAGAATAAAAATAAACAATAGAAATGTTTGACAACCAGGTACGAATTATTGGTTTGTAAAAGTAGCTCGTGCATAAATTTTCAAATTGTTTCAAGTGAAAAGTTGACTGGTCGATCAAACATGCGCGCTTATGCCAGTGTGCGGTTAAAGCACTGATGGTAGATTCAAATGCGCAGTTATTCAGGCAGCCATCCTTCCTCATAAAAAATTCTCAGAATTGGCAGCAATGATGAAGGAAATATGGAAGACATCCTCGTCAGTCGAAAACAGTTAGACCAACAGTGTCGGCTGCTGAAAGCAGGAGTAAGACGGAAATAATGAGCAAAAGCTTTTTTCGCAGCCAACAAGAATAGCTAATTAGAGCTGCAAACAATGGCCACCTGTTGCTGGGCCGCTTGTCTGTCTATTGGGAAGTTTGTAAAATTTTAATTGGGTAACAGTGACAGAGTCTTAGCTTTCACAATGCGCTAACGGTTTCCCAAGTCTTTTTAAAAAGCAAGTTTTCTGCCTGCAAGAGATTCTGCTAGCTTGATAGAACGTCGTGCCCCGAGAAGCGTCAACTAAAGCCAAACCAAGCCGATGGGATCTGAACTGAGGTTAATTTTGTTTATTAGCACCTTGAGCGCCCAGCTGCTGTCGGTGTGGGCCCAGTGCCCAGCCCCGTTCAACCTCGAGGCCGGCAAGTGCGTGTTCGTTAACACCGCTCAGAGCTTCAGCTGGTGCGAGGCCAACCGGCAGTGCGCCATGATCGGAGGCGAGCTGCGCAACTCGTACAGCTCTCTGCACCTGCTTGGAAGCATGCCGAGCATGAACTGCGACTGCCGCCTGTGGCTTGGAGTGACCGACTTGGCCGATGAGAGAGGCTCGAGCAGATCCGGCTGGCAGAGAATCAACAGCAATGACATTGTTCCGCTGAATGACTCCATCTGGGAAGCACTCACTGAGCCGAATATGGGAGTTTTTGAGAACTGCATGCTTCAGACTGCTGGGAGTGGCGCAGGCAAGCTGGGAAACAACCCGTGCTCAATTCCCCGTGGCTTCGTCTGTGAGTTCAGTTCAAGTGCTGTCTCGTCGCCAATTAAGTGGAAGCAGATTCCGTTCAAGCGAACCAGCTACCATGCCAGCACTGAGTACTGCTACTCTGACCTGACCAATGTTCACTCCGAGCTGGCTTGTGTCATGTCAGCTTTCAATTCTGGCAACTGCAGACACGTGCTGTACAACAGCAAGCTGAGAGCCTGCCGCCTGCTGCTGTTCACCGACGCTCAGGTGGAGGCCGAGATCGAGACGAGCGCCGACTGGGTCAAGTTCAGCGTGTTTTGAGCAATTTTAGATGGTGAAGTCACTTAACCAATAAGTAGTGTACGGAGGTTTAGCAAACTTTTGAATTTTTTTTGTAAAGAAGCAGCCTATTTTGTTAAATTCATAGTTAACGTATTAATGACAGAATAGAAACGAAAAAAAGTAAAAGTTGATGAATTCATATTATCGAAATGTACACTTTTTTCCACGAACCGCTTTGACTGAGCAATAATTAAAATCCTTAGGGTCCTACTGATTTTCATTAGGTCGATTTTTGGTACAACGCTTGTTTATTCCTCATTTAGAGTTGGAATCAAAATTTCTAAATCTATTTATAAGTTTTAGAAAGCTGAAAATGAGCTCGTGATTAATAAAACCAACCGAATATGAAATAAAATTGGTCGACATGATATTTCGTGTTTGATGCAAATTAATTTTCTGAACTTCAGCTTTGGTTTCTTTTGAGTTTCCCTCCAAATTTGGTGTTCTAAGCTATGACTGGCATTTCACGCTGTGCTTTTGACCAGGGGCGTTGCCATGTGTTTTATTGTGGGGGACGAAGCCAAGGATTCCACATGTACATTACTGAATTCCTACATGTACATTGGGAATCAGTGTTGTTACCACTCATTCTAGCGCCGCAGGCACTCATTTTGGCACAACAGGCGCTCATTTTGGCACAACAAGCACTCATTTTGGCACAACAGGCACTCATTTTGGCACAACAGGCACTTATTTTGGCACAACAGGCACTTATTTTGGCACTACAGGCACTCATTTTGGCACTACAGGCACTCATTTTGGCGCTGCAGGCACTCATGTTAGCGCCGCATTCACTCATTTTGACGCCGCAGGTACTAATTTTGGCGCCGCAGGCACTCATTTTGGCGCCGCAGACACTCATTTTGGCGCCGCAGGCACTCATTTTGGCACAACAGGCGCTCATTTTGGCACAACAAGCACTCATTTTGGCACAACAGGCACTCATTTTGGCACAGCAGGCGCTCATTTTGGCACAACAAGCACTCATTTTGGCACAACAGGCACTCATTTTGGCACAACAGGCACTTATTTTGGCACAACAGGCACTTATTTTGGCACTACAGGCACTCATTTTGGCGCTGCAGGCACTCATGTTAGCGCCGCATTCACTCATTTTGACGCCGCAGGTACTAATTTTGGCGCCGCAGGCACTCATTTTGGCGCCGCAGGCACTCATTTTGGCGCCGCAGGCACTCATTTTGGCGCCGCAGGCACTCATTTTGACGCCGCAGGTACTAATTTTGGCGCCGCAGGCACTCATTTTGGCGCCGCAGGCACTCATTTTGACGCCGCAGGTACTAATTTTGGCGCCGCAGGCACTCATTTTGGCGCCGCAGGCACTCATTTTGGCGCCGCAGGCACTCATTTTGGCGCTGCAGGCACTCATTTTGGCGCCGCAGGCACTCATTTTGGCGCCGCAGGCACTCATTTTGGCGCTGCAGGCACTCATTTTGGCGCTGCAGGCACTCATTTTGGCGCCGCAGGCACTCATTTTGGCGCTGCAGGCACTCATTTTGGCGCCGCAGGCACTCATTTTGGCGCTGCAGGCACTCATTTTGGCGCCGCAGGCACTCATTTTGGCGCTGCAGGCACTCATTTTGGCACCGCAGACCTCGAACCTAGGGCCAGGAAGAGGAAGACCTCAAAGAACAGGAGCGCATTCTTCTGACCCCGAATCTCTGAATCAGTGCACTTGCTCACTTATTCACCATGACAGTTTTATGTATAAAATTTGGCTTATAAAATCTGGGGGTTACCTATGTGGGCGGCCATAGGAATCCAATTGGATTTTGGCGCCCGGAATTAAAATTTTTGATTTACACTACGGGACACAAGGACGAAACTAAAATAGAAAAAGCAATGTTTGGTTGAACTCTATACTTTCGAATTTAAGTTTGGACTATATCGAGACTAGCTAGTGACTTGTTCTTACAAAATCTCCCACTCGAGTATGATGATCGAATTATGACTGTATCGGTCGGTATGAGAGGATTGGTACCTCTGGTGTTTAAATAACCAGGTAACCCACAAACAATTTATTTAGCTAATCACACGCACATTTAATGTCTATCCGATAGTCAAACAGTTTTGATAGAAATGCAACCTTTTCGATTCCAGATCTTGAACTGAGACCCCACCGAACTTCATTTCGAACAATCTTAATGGTGTTACAGCAGCTTACCGTACATAAGGATAAACTACAAAGATTCCGTGCTGCAAGTTGACAACAGAACCAAAATAAACTGGATTTTACAACCCAGCTAGCTAGCAACGAAAAAATATCAAACTGCTAACGCTGCAAAAGTCAATAAGTTATTACGCTTGCCCTCTGAAATCAGTGAATTGGAAGCGTCGAACCGATTCAGAAACAGATAGCAGACTACCCGTCTATCTGATGGATTGAAGTTTTCCACAGTTTAAAACAAATTCATATTATTAATCTTCAACATGACACTAATAACTGATTCCTTTAATTTTTTCATTCAATGAAAAGAGAGAATGTTTTTCTTCAAGGTCTCATATTACGCCATAGATTGATTACCAGAACTGGTGGGCGGTGAGTCGGTCGTTATTTCGTAGTTGAGAAGCCTATTAGCTGAAATCCGATTTAGAAAATCTCTATAACTCATTGGGATAGCAACTAAGCGGTAACTCGTAAAAACTTCAGCCCAAAAGGTTACCAAAAGTCTGAGCCATCCCTTTGTAGATTCAGCTCAATCCTTCATACTTGCCTTTTGACCAATGGGAGCACGACACGGCTCACAGCGAACTACTGGTTGCTGAAACATATATAGGATTTTTTGCGGAGGAAACATGATCAGAAATTTCGGCATTGTTCGAAATTAAATCTAAGATACTATTAACCTTGAGTCTGAGAGTAATACTCACAAAAACAAACAATAATTCTGTTAAAATCATGAAATTTAATTTCGTGCTCCTTCTTCAAGGAATTATCAGCCACCAGTTGCTGCCAGCCCTGGCCCAGCTGTGCCCCGCGCCGTTCAGCCTTGAGGCGGGAAAATGCATATTCGTGAACAAGGTGAACAGAGTCAGCTGGTGCGAGGCCAACCGGCAGTGCGCCATGATCGGAGGCGAGCTGCTCAACTCGTACAGCTCTCTGCAGCTGCTCAGCAGCATGCCGAGTTTCGCCTGCAGCAGCTGCCACATCTGGTTTGGAGTGACCGACTTGGCTGATGAGAGGTCTTCGAGCCGATCGGGCTGGCTGATGGTCAAAGACAACGGCGTCATGCCGCTAGATAACTCACTGTGGGGTGCTTCAACTGAGCCAAACGGAGGCACCGGCGAAAACTGCGTAATACATTTGTCGCATGGAAAAATCGGAAACTACTTTTGTCCTCGCTCACTCGGATTTGCTTGCGAGTGGAAGCCGAGGACTTCTCAGACGCATCTGAATTTTGAACTGACTCCGTTCAAGCGGACCAGCTACCATGCCAGCACTGAGTACTGCTACTCTGACCTGACCAATGTTCATTCCGAGCTGGCTTGTGTCATGTCAGCTTTCAATTCTGGCAACTGCAGACACGTGCTGTACAACAGCAAGCTGAGAGCCTGCCGCCTGCTGCTGTTCACCGACGCTCAGGTGGAGGCGGAGATCGAGACGAGCGCCGACTGGGTCAAGTTCAGCGTGTATTGAGAATTGCGTGATGTCAGTTGATGCCGATATCATATCGAAGAAATATTACTTTAATCCTGAGAAACGATAAAAACTAAAAACGCAAACTTGTTATCTGTAATACAACCTTCGAATCCTAAGCTATATACACGGAAAAACTATTCAAAAGTATACTCGTTTTCTTCTTTTTTTGCTTTTTTCTTCGAGCAATATACAAAGGTGATTTTCTATCATTCATCTATCATTGAGACCCGAGCGCCGCTTTTTGCTTTTTCTTAAGAATTACTTAAAATGACAGACCGTGATAACCAGGGTCGCATCGATGTGGAGGAAATTATACCTTTAATAGACTGTCAGTCATTAAAATACTTGCGCTGCATTCAAACGTTTACAAGTGTCTTCCATGCATTCTAAACTATATTCGTTTTATTTTATCTGCAGAATCATTGGTTCACTCAGCAAAAGTTTCAGCATACATCAGTAAACGATCCTAAGCTTTAAGAACGTCAGTTCTCAACTTTCCTTTCTCTGTTCTTGCAACGCCCACACGTCCAGGATGCTTTTCGGCTTTAGTTAACGGCCTTCAATTATTCCTTTACAATGTACTAAAACTCCTTTTAGTAAAAAGTCTATGCAGTTGGCAAGAAGGCAAGAAAATTCCCGGCGACGGACAACAATGGCGAAGTTTTTAATTGCCTTTAGATCCTTAGACTTTAAACAAGAGTTTTCTCAAACAGGCTGGTTTCCGTGTGATCTCAATGATTTATTAATGCTTTAGCCGAAGCTGCCAGTGAAGTGGCTTTAGTAAACAATAGTGCTGTCAGCTTATGCACTGGAGTCTAGTGAGAACAATGGCAGTAGGAAGTAGTTCCTTGTAGGCAAGCTTGTTGTCCGTAGAAGTGCAGCAGAGAATAATGAGAAAAAGAGAGCCTCACTGGCCCAAATCTCGCAAGCGCGCACTGAGATTCAATGCATATGCGCAGGATACTGAAAAGTTGAAGAAGATAAAGAACTCTGCTGCGTTTGAAAATTCGCTCCACGGGACAGAAATCCCTCACAATTCAAGTGTAAAATTCACAGTAGGGTTGGCATCTGCAGAGAGCATCCCGATCCCATAACCAGTGCTACGTCAATTCTTCCCATTCCGCTGACTCCTGAGCTCAAACAAGCGCGCGGATGTACAGCCGCCCTGACTGACTATCGGCAGAAAGCTCCATCTGATCTTTGAATGAGGTTTGATCAACCTACTAAAGATTACGGTAGAAACTCAGTAGGAAAAAATGAGAAAGATCTTCGAGTAGTTCGGACTGGTCTAGAGGTTTATGACAGTGGCAAAAGGCTTGTGTGAATGAGACAAGCACAGGAGTCAATTAAAATGTTTTATCAAATACCTGCGTTCTTGTTAGCAAACACAAGTAAGGGGTTGTAGCCTAGTGGTTAGAGCGTCTGACTCACGACTTAAAGGTCGGGTTTTCGATTCCTGATCCCACTGGAACAATTTGTTTCCTTGAGCAAGACACTCAACTCTGAATTGCTTCAGTTCACCCAGCTGTAAAATGGGTGCCAGCATTAGCTGGGGTAATTGAGGCTGCGTGTGGCGACCCCCTCCAGTCCTTGGACTGAACAGCCGTACGCAGCCTTCAGATGCGCCGCGAAAATAGCTGCGGCTGAGCTGTCGGTTGCACATCTGGCCCAATTAGGTCAGGTGTAATCAATTATGATTATTATTAGCAAACACAAGCAATCTGCGGCCCCTGTTTGGACGACAACAGAAAAAGACTTTATTAATTAACTACATGTACGTTTTGATCTTGTACAGTCCCTATTGTTTATTTCTCAAGACAAATATGATGTTTAACGCAAAAAAGCAAAAGCCCAAAAAGCCTAAGATATCAGCATCCCTTTGAGCTTTAGAACTAAAGCCTCCCTTTAAGTTATAGCTTAACCCTAACTCTCTATTAGATGCTTGGCCAACACCAACAGCTTCCATCTCAGTATCTGGCATCTCAGCAACCCCCCTTATGAGCCACAGCATTTCAGCAATCCCCTCATGAGTCTTGACGTCTCAGCCACCCCCCCATGAGCCACAGCATTTTGCTAGGTACCAGTGCAGTTCAGGAAACGAATCCATGTAACTATTGAAGACGTCGATTTAGTTAGAAAACAGGACTATACGAAATATCAGAGAACTTAGCAGAATATCAAGCCCTTAAAGGATGAAGAGTGAATAATCAATTAATAGGCCGATTTAACAAACTAATTTGTTGCATAAATTTCAATATAAGACAGATCCTTCTATTTTTAAGCGTCCCACCGGTGCCGGAGGCAAACTCTTGCAAATACTAACTGCTACATATAGATATCTTATTTGAGTTTCACAACCGGATCTGAATATTGCTCAAACACTGAAACGTAACCTAAGTTCAGATGGGAAAAATGAATCTTACAGAAATTTGCACACATTTTTCTACATTTCTGTATAAATCTGCGTGGGTGTCAACTGCTGGTATACAGACCAGGCCACGTATGGCTTGTGGAGAATACAAAAATTTATATTGGGTATACTTTTTTTCCAGGAAGTCAAGATGCTGGGATGTCAAGGCTTTTGTTGGGGGAAATTGCTGAGATGTCAAGTCTTTGGTTGGGGGAAATTGCTGAGATGTCAAGTCTTTGGTTGGGGGAAATTGCTGAGATGTCAAGTCTTTGGTTGGGGGAAATTGCTGAGATGTCAAGTCTTTGGTTGGGGGAAATTGCTGAGATGTCAAGTCTTTGGTTGGGGGAAATTGCTGAGATGTCAAGGCTTTTGTTGGGGGAAATTGCTGAGATGTCAAGGCTTTGGTTGGGGGAAATTGCTGAGATGTCAAGTCTTTTGTTGGGGGAAATTGCTGAGATGTCAAGGCTTTTGTTGGGGGAAATTGCTGAGATGTCAAGGCTTTTGTTGGGGGAAATTGCTGAGATGTCAATGCTTTTGTTGGGGGAAATTGCTGAGATGTCAAGTCTTTGGTTGGGGGAAATTGCTGAGATGTCAAGGCTTTTGTTGGGGGAAATTGCTGAGATGTCAAGTCTTTGGTTGGGGGAAATTGCTGAGATGTCAAGGCTTTTGTTGGGGGAAATTGCTGAGATGTCAAGGCTTTTGGGGGGTATTGCTGTGATGTCAAGTCTTACGGGGGAATGCTGAGATGTCAAGGCTCACGGGGGAATGCTGTGATGTCAAGGCTTACGGGGGAATGCTGAAATGACAAGGCTCACGGGGGAATGCTGAGATGGCAAGGCTAATTGTAGGAGAGGGCCTAATTATAGGAGGAGCTACATGTAGTTTATTAAAAAAATTATTGATTCTATGCTGCCTCTTACTTGCCTCTTGCCTCTTAGATCATTCGAATCTACATGTATTAATTGAGTTATGAGTAACCTTATTTTACACATGTAAAATCGTATATTTGTGTATAGTAAAAGCAAGCGCCTAAAGAAGCCTTTGTTTTTTACCTATGGGTGAGCTGAGCCAACGTTTACCTTTTAATATTCGTAAATCTCACAGAAAAGCTCTCTTCAATAAAGCAATCTAAGATCGTAGCTGTATCTGCGATGCAAATTCACAAAGAAAAGAAAAGAATAGCCGAAGACTTCCTCAATATACGCTCGTAGAATAATGAGAAAGCTTTTCATTGTCTTTGCGGATGTTTTTTCATCAAACATTCTCCCAAAAAAGCAGATTCCTTAGTTAGTGCAATGACTGTTTCAGGTAGACCGCCACTGCAGTAGCATGCCTGCAGCCACTAGGCAATTCCTCATTAATTAAGAAGTACAATGACAATACGCTCCTAGAGCCATACCATACCCATGAAAACACTTCTTTATGCGACGTACTACTTTTACTCGTTAGTAGATTAACTCGCATAGCAGCTTATTTTGAGTCACGATAGATAAATTCCCTAGCATAAAGACTGATTCATTTTCAAATGCCTGTATCCATGTTTCTAAATTTCCATCCTTAGTTGAAAAGTTAACACTCCCGTGACCATTGAATGCATTCAACTTGGGAAAATGTTCAGAGAAAACGTCGAGGGCAAGTTCACCACATCGCTATGATTTGTCGTTGCTCAGGCATGCAAAGTTGAAACAATAATTAAAAGTTGCATAGTTGCTTTACGTCCGAATGCTTAAGTTATAAGTTTCATGAAAACGTACGAGCATAACTAGATTAGCTTTATTTAATCAAAAATAATGTTGTTCAAACCGCAGATAGAACAGCTAATTAGTTCACATAAAAAAATTGCACCTACCTCATTTGGCAAAAGTTTAAGCCAGCCTTAAAATTGGCATGATGGAATCTTTCAAATTTCTTCTTTTGGATGTACAATAATACGAGCAGATGACGAAAGTTGTGAGTTCCCAGAATATTTTAGCTCCATGTTTCATTCTGAAGCTGGCCATTTAAAAATAAGATTTTGCATACCTAATAGACTTCTATTACCCAGAAGTAGCGCTTGATGTTGCTTTAGCATTATTGACCAATAGGAAGCAGAAGCAGCAACCCAGAAGTTAATGATTTCATGGCGCTGCAAAAAAGGTATAAAATAGTTGAATCCTTTAAACACCTTTAAAATAAAAATCGAATCAGTCACGCTCACAGCATCGACACAATGTTGTTGAATTATCTGCTGATTTTTCAGGGCTTTCTTAACAGCCAGCTGCTGCGAGCCCTGGCCCAGCTGTGCCCCTCGCCGTTCAGCCTTGAGGCCGGGAAGTGCATATTCGTGAACAAGGTGAACAGAGTCAGCTGGTGCGAGGCCAACCGGCAGTGCGCCATGATCGGAGGCGAGCTGCTCAACTCGTACAGCTCTCTGCAGCTGCTCAGCAACATGCCGAGTTTCGCCTGCAGCAGCTGCCGAATTTGGTTTGGAGTGACCGACTTGGCTGACGAGAGATTCTCGAGCAAGTCTGGCTGGCAGATGATCAACGGCAACGGCATCATGCCGCTAGATAACTCACTGTGGGCTTTTTCATCTGAGCCAAACAGAGACACCATTGAGAACTGCATAGTGCATTTGTCCTATGGGAAATTTGGCAATAGTCAATGCGCGGCTAAGTATGGATTCGCTTGCGAGTGGATTGCTACGTCCCCTGAGTCACAATCTGATTTCGCCTCGTGGAAGCGAACTCCGTTCATGCGTACCAGCTACCATGCCAGCACTGAGTACTGCTACTCTGACCTGCTGCAGGTTGGCAACGCAATGAAGTGCGTAGCGGCTGGCATGAGATCGGGCAACTGCAGACACGTGCTGTACAACAGCAAGCTGAGAGCCTGCCGCCTGCTGCTGTTCACCGACGCTCAGGTGGAAGAGGAGATCGAGACGAGCGCCGACTGGGTCAAGTTCAGCTTGTTTTGAGCAAGACGAAATCTTGCAGTACATCTCAATGTAGCAAATAACATTGCTACAATTTTAATAAGTAAATTTTAAGTGTTCGAAGACAAACAGATCCAAACATACTTTGGTCTCCTGAATTTCAACTATACAAAACTAACATAATATCGAGAATTTCTGTACGATCTAGTCTATTAAAGTATACTGAATATATGAATTTGTATATGCATATTGTAGTAGGGCATATAGCTTAAGAAGGGGTAACGCAGATTTTATTTGACGCTACTGACAGCAGGTTTCGTTGCCGAAATGTCAATATAAACGTATAGAAAGCACATCATTTGATATTCGAAGCTTTTTACTTTTGTTGATTTCTGTTATGGTCGTACCTGCAGTTAAAAAAGTCATCGTATTCACGTAATTCCAACGCATCAAAACATTGAATCACGCCTCCAATTCTGCTTTATTCAAAAAGTCTTGCTTAGGACTTTACAGGGAAAAGGTAGTTATGAAACACAATACTTGAAACGCAAAAGAACACTGATATCTTGGGCCTTATTGCAAATATTATAAGTTATTTGTAGCAGCTAACAACAAATCATTCGATACCTCTTGAAAGTTCCAGTGTACGTCAGCGGCATTCTCATTTTTTACAGCCTGGACACCCATAGGATTTAAGCCGTACGCTTTTAGCCATCGTCAGTGAAGTCGTGTTTGAGCTACTTCTCTCAAAACCTTGTAGAAGTCAGTTAGAAGCCAAGAAAACAAGGCAAGGCGCTCAA
The DNA here is from genome assembly GCA_002269645.1 of Macrostomum lignano. Taxonomy (NCBI): domain Eukaryota; kingdom Metazoa; phylum Platyhelminthes; family Macrostomidae; genus Macrostomum; species Macrostomum lignano. The sequence goes on from NIVC01000137.1 coordinate 653,083, forward strand.
AGTCTCCGCGACGGAGAACAATGACGATGGTTTTTCATTGTCTTGCTTGCAGAATTGTTTCACGGTTTAGCGCAGAGAAAAATGGGAAAAAGTTTTTTTGTCACGAAGGTGGAATTTTGCATGAGCGAAATGATTTATTCATCATAAAAGGTTTTAATTGTGGTAGCTCTCTTCCGTGAATAGCAATACTTAAGATCTAATATGCTTGTGCATTTTTTACTTCTCAACTTTGGGCAGAAAAAAGTGTACTGTGTACTAATTGGCTATTGGCTAAGCACGGTGATGCTTAGCCGACTGCAGAGACCGACTGCTAAGTGCGTGGGCTGCAAAAATGTAGCACAGAGTAGAGAGGGAATCGGGCTAAGTCAAGTCACATTACAAAACTCTGTCGTCTCACAGTCCCTTACTGTACAGTTGGCCCTGTGTGCTTATATTGAAATCACGTGCCCGGGGATCCCCTTGCCTTCTTAAAGCCAAGCATTGATGTCAGTTGCTAAAAAAAGATACCGTGTCACGCGAGATCTTTCCTGCTCTGGTGCAATGGAGTTCACTAGGCTATAAGTGCCATTCCTCTAAGTTCCTAGCGAGTGCATGAATTTTCAAATCTAAAAATGTCTGGATCAAGTGATCATCTTCAACCCAGACTCCCAGAGGATAACACTGCCCTCCCAAACCACCCACTGAGTCCAGCAGGATCTGCTGACTATTAGTCTGAAATCGCAAATCCGCCTGAAGTAAGGCTTCCGATCGAAGAGATGAAGCACAAATTAGGTGCAAATACGTTCGTACTTCACGGACGAAGACTAAACCCCCAAAAACCCTAAATAGTTCAGTATTAAGATTATGAGGATGAAGTACACGGCTAGATTTTGCTCACAAAATAAAGAGCTCATTCACGATTCGAGTAGTGCTCTTTTTATGAAGGAACCTCCTCATTTTATGGAGGTTCACTGAAGAGTTTAAGAGTGGTGATCAGTCCCTCGAAAACTCCCACTTCTAGACACTGGAGAACAATTGTGCCTGGGTATATCAAATAACTCTTACTGCAGCGGATCCTTGAGTAGCTTTTAGACCCCTTGGTTTGACTTAGGTGACTCGTTACTTCCGGGAATCCTTGACTTTTATCTGTGGGTCCGACCAAAACAAGAGCGAATCAGAAGTCTGGACGGTCCTCGAGCTCGGAATTAACGATAGAACGTGCGCCCTAATAAACAAGTGAATTTTCTGAGTTCTGCTATAGGTCCTCCTGAAGGGCGTCTTCGTTATGTCCGAAACGTAACGGAAAACTCAAATTAATCAGCAAATAATCTAGGATATATATCCTAGGAAACAAGGAGGCCTTTCTCAGATTCATCGACCATAAACCGCTCTCGTTAATCAACTTATTAATGCTAGCAACAAAGAACTAAATCCTGTAAACGCTAACCAATTGGACAAGTATCGTCTCTCAGAGATTGGTCTCCTTTCTTCTTCCCCAGAGTCTTCTTTGAGACCGCTCTAAGTCAGAATTTTTTACTCGGATTTTCACTTATATTTATAGCAAAATTTTGGGGATAGCCGGTTTGGATCGGATATTTACTGGTCATACATGTTTGATTAAGCGGTCATGCATGTTTGAGCATTACCTTATATGGAATTGAGCAAATACAGCTGCTAGAATTCTGTTCCTCGATCAAACAAACATTGGTCCTACGTGGTATTCTGAGTAACTATTTGCGCGCGACTCTAGGTTGCAGATTAAAATATACTTTCCTAGAGTATTACTTTAAGTAGCTCATTACGGCATGGTTTTAATAATTCTCTACATTAAGTTAAAGATAATTTCTACCTCTCTCTACCCGAAGCCTACAGAAAATACCGCTTAATTTCTACTGGTTAGTAGACACAAACTGGTTATTGTGTCTACTTCATGGTTGTAAAGAACTCTATTAGACTCAAAGATCTGTGATAACTGTTGGACGACTAACAGTTCCTAACACAGCTCTGTAACAAAACGCTTCGCAAACTGTGCTACGCAGCCAAAAAGACGTTTCTAGTCAATAGTTACTCCATCCAGTACTAAATCCGGCTCTTTAGCAGTCATAATCCAAATCTGCTTATTCTGTTAACAAAATTCTCTCATTCTTGTGCTGTTTGTCAGGTCAAAATTTGACAGATCGAGTTTGTCACTTTAGTTACTAAGCAGCCAACTAACTAATACTCGAAAATTTCGTGGGCAACACTCAGCCGGCTGTTCAACTCTTTTCTTCGCTTTTTTTCATTCTCAATGCATTTTTACGATCGGCTTATCCCGGAAAGATTCCAAGTCTATAGAGAGGTTTTCCAATAAATTAGAAAGTGCATTCTTCCGTGATCCCAGCGACTTACTTGTCGCTGAAGTTGTCTTCAGAAATGCTTGAATAGACAGGGGCCCAGCAGATGGAAAATTTTCCCTGGGAGACTTCAAGTCCCTGTTATCTGGTAGCCCAAAGCGAGATACTATATTCACTCTTACTAGAATAACAGCACAAAACTCATGCAAAAATATAGCTCCTAGAAAAACCTGCTCGGGTCTTGATGCAAGAGTCGCATGACATTCTTGGTGTTTCGACCAATGAGAGAGCAAGTAGTAAGTCATTTCTAAATTCAGACTTGAAAATTTGCGTCAGAAATGTGAAATGCAGGATGCAAATAAGAAAGAGCGTAGTATCTTCCACCAGGTCTTGGCCCCCAGTTACACCCAAGTGGCCTAGCTGCATGAGCTGGCGGCCATGCCCATGATGGCCAATAGGATCCGCGCCCTGGGCGTAGGCTGGCTCCCTAGAGCTGCCCGCAATCGCCCTCCAGTGCTGAACCTCCTGTGGGACAGCCTGAAAAGGCGACAAGTCAATGGACAACCAACAACCCACAACCCGCCCTAGACTAGCTAAGTTAACGACCCCAAAATTTTGGTGTTAGCACAACCAGCGACTTATTCCCTCCTCTCTCTCTCTCTATCATTATAAAAGTTCTTTCTTCCTCTGCTTTTTCGACTCCCTCTCCCCTTGTTCTTCCTATCAGCCGTCTGTTATTAGCGCACTATTCAAACAAATTGCTAGACTAAACAAAACTATACGAGCGTACTAACGAATACACTAATAGCGGCGAGGGCTGGATACGGCAGGGGTGCCCAGGACCCAGCAGTTTTTCATGCAGTACAGGCAGTATTTAAGAATGCAGTGCAGTGTGTTTTTCACTTGTGATTGGCTTCTGTCTTGATGATTCGCTGTTTTTATATATCTTCTGTTACAATCCAATTTTTATACACTTGCTTTTTTACATCTGCTTTTTATCTCTATTTTTGCTTCCGAGATTTCGTTTATGCAACACAAATGCTGCTTTTATTTATGCTTTTACCTCACCAATGTTTTTATTTCTATACCTAATTAGGCTGTCTGTGGAATGTAAATGCCCCTATTTCAACTGTCTGTAAGTAGTCTAGTGTAATCGATTCAGGAAATCGTTTCCCAAAACATAAAAAGAGCTTTCTAAAATTACCACTACAAGACTTCTCTAACTGGCCTAACTACCTGATTAGCAGACACTGATATCCTGGCATTTCTTGGTTTGTCAAAATTACACATTCGGCGTATTCACAAAGTTTTGCTTCGGACTTCAGAACAAAAAATATTTTACAATGTCGTATAGCGGTTTATTTAAATAGTTCGCGTTCAGACGGCTAATTATACTCGTATATTTATTTTTACTTCACGATTCGAAACCTTGACAATCTATATAATTAAACTTGGCATTAACTAAGGAATAACAAAGACTATTACTAATAGAAATACATGCACCAATCAGGAGGCGGTGCAAAACGACGGGAAAAACAGGAGAGAGAAGAGAAGTACACAATTAAATTCTACCCGCGGTTTAAATACCATACAAATTTTTGGAACCATACAGTAAAACAAAGGTAATCATCAAGGTAATAATCAAAATTTAATACAAATAAAAAATAGATAATAACAAATACACTATATATAAATATAATTAAATCTACATCGTTACAGTCGAAAGTAAAAAGCGAAAAATTTACTGCCATATTCTTGGAGCAACCACCCAATCATTCGTTTAGCTCACAAAAGTTTTAGTATCGTCTGCTGCATTCTCATTCCTTATAATTCGACATTATAAATCGAAACGTTAAATTCTTGCTTCTGCTACTTCTCTCAAAACCTTGTAGAAGTCAGCTAGAAGCCAAAAAAACAAGGCGCAGAGAACCATAGGCGTAGGAGGGGGGGCAGTGGGGCCATAAAGTGGGGGGGGCAGTAATGGTATCTGGCCCCTCCACATTTTAAATGCAAAATGTAGTCTTTTCACTTAGTTTTTACTCTTTTTTTGGGTTTTGGCTACTTCGCATGAACTTTAAAAATGTCATTGACATCATAAGCGACATGTCTTCCAAAAAACCCTCCCCAGGGATTAGGGAATTTTTTGGGGTAATTGGATTCCCTAGTCCTTTGCTAAAAGATGGCCCCTGCCCCCCCCCCCACTTTTTGAAACGTTCCTACGCCTATGAAACAATGGAGAATAAATGGAGAACAATGACGAAGGATTTTCATTGTCTTGCTTGCAGCATTGTCTCACCGTCACGGTTTAGCGAGCAGCGCAGAAAAAAAAAATTTTTTTTTCAAAAGTGGATTTTTGCGTGAGTGAAATGACTTTTTCGTCATGAAAAGTTTCTATGTGGTAGCGATCTCTCTAGCCCGTACTATGAACAGCAGTACCACAGTCTAATATGATTGTGCATCTTATCCTTCTAAGCTTTGGCCATAAGAAAGTCTTCTAATTGGCTCAGCACTATGCTGACAAAGGGCCGACTGCTTGCGCACGTGGTCCGCAAAAATTCAGTAAAGAGTAGGGAAGCAAGCGGAAAGCAAAAGAGGAGGATAAAACCTTGATCGTGCGCCAAACAGTAAGTTGAAAAAGATGAAGTACACAACAACATTTTGCTCAAAAGAAGAGTTTGCACACGATTTTCGAGTGATGCACTTTTTATGGAGGTGCAGATTAAATGCGGCGACGACGTAAAAAATGCACTGGACAAGCAGCATTGCCAAAAGTCCATTTCAGTCCATCTCAGCCAGAAGCCAACAGAAAATACTATACTTACCTTCTACTCGTTTGTAGGCAAACTCACATGGCATGGTTGCCATGAACTCTTCTTCTAAACTTTGAGATCCATGATAACTCTTGACTAACTGAGTTCCAAACACTTCAGCTCAATAGAAAAACGCTTCCAAAACTTTGTTACACAGTCAAAAAGTCATTTCGAGTCAATACAGTTACTCCAGCACTAAACACGGCTCTGTAGCGGAGTTACAAGCCAAAGCTGCTAATTCTGTTTAAAAAATTCTCTCATGCTATTTGTCAGATCGAAAAGCTGGCAGATCAAGTTCGTATCTCAGTTACTAAGCAGCCAACTAACTAATGCTCGAAAACTTATTTGGGACGACTGCGGATTGCTGAGCCAGCAGTTCAACTTTTTTCCTCGCTTTTTTTCATACGCAATGCATTTTTACGATCGGCTTATCCCGGAAAGATTCCAAGTCTATAGAGAGGTTTTCCAATAAATTAGAAAGCGCATTCTTCCGTGATCCCAACAACTTACTTGTCGCTAAAATCGTCTTCAGAAATGTTTGAATAGTCAGGAGCCCAACAGACGGAAAATTTCCCCTGGGAGAGTTCAAGTCCCTGTCAGCTGGTTACTCCCAGCAGCCCAAAGCAGGATGCTATATTTTCTACAAAAGTGACTCAGTTTCAAATTTTGATGGGATTTTTCTCTAACCTTGGTTGGTGCCCATGCTGAATTTAACTGCATGAATGAAGTCTTCATGCCTATAGCTGGAGTTAAAGCTCATAACTCATGCAAAAATAGCGATAGACAAACCATGCAGGAGTGTATACCATTCTCAGTGTTTTCGACCAATGAGGGAGAAAGCCGTAAGTCATTACTAAATTCAGACTTTAAATTTTCGTCAAAAATGTGAAATGCAGGATGCAAATAAGAAAGAGCGCATCTGACCAGGTCTTGGCAAAACCTGAAAATTTTACAACCATATTGACTGTATTACACTTTTGAAAATTTTAGCAGATATGAATTACGGCTCGTATAAGTTTGTTTTTCTGAACACATTTACCAACCAGCTGCTGTCAGCCCTGGCCCAGCTGTGCCCCTCGCCGTTCAGCCTTGAGGCCGGGAAGTGCATATTCGTGAACAAGGTGAACAGCATCAATTGGTGCGAGGCCAACCGGCAGTGCGCCATGATCGGAGGCGAGCTGCTCAACTCGTACAGCTCTCTGCAGCTGCTCAGCAGCATGCCGAGTTTCGCCAGCTGTAGCTGCCGAATTTGGTTTGGAGTGACCGACTTGGCTGACGAGAGGTCTTCGAGCAAATCGGGCTGGCAGTTGGTCAACGGCAACGGCGAAATGCCGCTAAACAACTCACTGTGGGGTGTTTCACATGAGCCAAACGGAGGCACGGAGGAAAACTGCCTAATACATTGGTCGTATGGAAAAATCGGAAATCACTTTTGCTCTCGTTCACTTGGATACGCTTGCGAGTGGACTCCGAGTGCCGCTCAGCCATTGCCAAAGTCTGCCTCGTGGAAGCGAACTCCGTTCAAGCGGACCAGCTACCATGCCAGCTCTGAGTACTGCTACTCTGACCTGCTGCAGGTTGATAACGCAATGAACTGTGCAGCGGCTGCCATGAGATCGGGCAGCTGCAGACACGTGCTGTACAACAGCAAGCTGAGAGCCTGCCGCCTGCTGCTGTTCACCGACGCTCAGGTGGAGGAGGAGATCGAGACGAGCGTCGACTGGGTCAAGTTCAGCGTGTACTGAGCTTTTCGAGACGCCACTGTTTTATCGGAAAGGAAATTTCGGCAAAGATCAATGCGCAGATGAGAAAGGAATTGCTTGCTAGTGAAATGCTACGCCCCCTGAGTTACAATCTGATTTTGCTTCTTCTAAGCGGACTCAGCGTTTTTGAGACGGAGTTTTTTATGCAAAGTGAATTGTGAACAGATTCTGTGGTAAAATTTTAAACTATCTATTCGAGCAAAAAAACGTTACTTTTTTCTGTATCTTCTGACGTATTCAGCAGCCTTAAAGGTGTGCGCTTTAAAAGGCTTATATCATTTTTCCTAATTATCGTTATAAAGCGTCTCTCCAATTGGTATATTGTCTCGAAATTTCAATATTTATATATTTTTTCGAACTTATGAACTCTGTATTTTTCTATGTTTATGCACCGATTCGAGATATACGCTCGTACGCAATTGACAATTTTAATCAATGCAAGAGCTATTCACAATTAATTTCTATCTGTCGCTTTTCTAGCTTGAAATCTTCTTACTTCGTTGCGTAGTAACGAGCTATAGTTTCCTGAGCGATTTTTCCTTTATAGGATAGGAGTGCGAGTAAACTTTCGGACGGTCATCCCTTGCTAGCTTATTACGGGTTCTTTTAATATTACTATTACTACTACTAATACTTTTATTATTACTATTGCTACTATTACTATTTCTGTTATGACGTGTGCACTTGGAATATCATAGAATAGAATAGAGTAATTTGTTCGAGAAAGTTGTCCTCTTATTTTGCTTTGTTTACTTTACGAGCTTTACCACTAGCGCTTATGGTTATATCTCCTCTGGAATTGAGTAGGTGATTTAGCGGTTATGAAGTTTCGCCTTTGTAAAAGCAACCCGTGACCGGTAGAGTGACCGGTAGGGTGACCAGTAGGATGACCGGTAGGGTCACCGGTAGGGTGACCAGTAGGATGACCGGTAGGGTCACCGGTAGGGTTGACCGGTAGGGTCACCGGTAGGGTCACCGGTAGGGTCACCGGTAGGGTCACCGGTAGGGTCACCGGTAGGGTCACCGGTAGGGTCACCGGTAGGGTCACCGGTAGGGTCACCGGTAGGGTCACCGGTAGGGTCACCGGTAGGGTCACCAGTAGGGTCACCAGTAGGGTCACCGGTAGGGTCACCGGTAGGGTCACCGGTAGGGTCACCGGTAGGGTCACCGGTAGGGTCACCGGTAGGGTCACCGGTAGGGTCACCGGTAGGGTCACCGGTCGGGTCACCGGTAGGGTCACCGGTAGGGTCACCGGTAGGGTCACCGGTCGGGTCACCGGTCGGGTCACCGGTAGGGTCACCGGTAGGGTCACCGGTCGGGTCACCGGTCGGGTCACCGGTAGGGTCACCGGTAGGGTCACCGGTCGGGTCACCGGTAGGGTCACCGGTAGGGTCACCGGTAGGTGTTCGACATTTTCAACTCGAGGTGAGCCGGTATATTAAACCTAAATAGCATAAAGACGCGCAATCATGGCTTTTAAATTTGCATCCGTTTTTTGCAGGACTCCGTCGGCGTCAGACTGGAAAGGTCCCATTTGGAAGTCGCAAGCAAACCTTTCGACCAAATTCGCGTTTCTCGATGAGGCGCGCGACTAGATTCGCCTTGAGGAAGATTCCTTGGGGAGATTCGTCACAGAGGTGGTTTTAATGAAAATCCGAACGTTCAGCAGTTCAGGTACGCTTATCGGTCGATGTTGGCGCACAGGACTGGATCTCACCTCCGCCTGGACTCTCCACCTCTGCTTCTGGCAGTGTACAAGATGAAATCGAGTATCCACCGCAACTGGCACTCAGCCTTATTAGCCAGAAAGGACATCAGTTGAAATTCTAAGCTGCATCTGCTTTTTAATTTTATTTTTTGTATACATTCCCCTCTGGTAAACTTAACTTAGGCTTTCTGTGTAATGTAAATTCCCCTCTTTTAGACTGTCTGTAAGTGATCTAGTGCAAACGCTTTGTTTCCCAAAACATAAAAAGAGCTTTTTAAAATAAACATAGCAAGCCTTCTCTAACAGGCCTAACTACCTGATTAGCTGACACTGCTATTAAATTGGTCTGGAATGTTTTGGCATTGTCGCAATTAAAAATTCGGCGAATTCACAAAGTCTTGTCTCGAACTTCATTTAGCAAAAATATTTTACAATGACGAACGTAAACAGCGAAAATTTACTGCCTTATTCTTGCAGCAACCACCAAATCATTCGTTTAGCTCCCCTAAGTTTTAGTATCGTCAGCTGCATTCTCATTCCTTCTACAGACTAAAAGCCAATATGATTTTCGCTTTTAGCCATCGACGTTGAATTCGTGTCTTAGCTGCTTCTCTCAAAGCCTTGTAGAAGTCGGCTAGAAGCCGAGAAACAATGTTCAAAGTCTCCGCGACGGAGAACAATGACGAGGGAATTTCCTTGTCTTGCTTGCAGCATTGTTTCACGGTTTAGCGCAGAAAAAAAGAAAAATTTCTTTGTCACGAATGTGGATTTTTGCGTGGGCGAAATGACTTCTTCGTCATGGAAAGTTTCTATTGTGGGAGCTCTCTACTGTGAACAGCAGTTACAGTCTAATATGCTCGTGCATTTTTTCCTTCTCAGCTTTGGGCATAAGAAAGTGTACAAATTGGCTCAACATGGTGATGACAGAGGGCTAGGTGCGTGGGCCCTAAAAATTCAGTAAAGAGTAGGGAAGGAAGCGGGCTCGGTTGAGAGGAATCAAGAAGGAAGAGGAAATCAAAAGAGGGGGATAAATCTTTGGTCATGCGCCAAGCAGCAGTAAGATGACAAAGATGAAGTACAGGACTAGATTTTGCTCACAAAATAAAGAGTTCGCTCGCGATCCGATCTATTCGATTAATTACAGCGACGCCGTAACAAATACACTGGAGAAGCGGCATTGCCTGCAGGTGAAAATATGACGTCCCTGTGGTTGTCACGCACTCTACTGGACTCTGAGATCCATGAATGGCTGTTTCTAGTCAATAGTTACTCCATCCAGTACTAAGCTCGTACATACGGCTCTATAGGAGAGTTATAAGTCTAATCTGCTTATTCTGTTAACAAAATTCTATCATGCTTGTGTTATTTGTCTGGTCGAACAACAGTTCACGGATCAAGTTTCTCTCTGTTACTAATTATAAGCAGCCAACTAGCGAATGTTCGAATGTCGCTATTGCTCGGGCAATTGCTGCTTGCTGAGCCAGCATTCAACTCTTTTCTTCGCTTTTTTTAAATTCGCAATGCATTTTTACGATCGGCTTATGCCGGGAATATTCCAACTCTATAGAGAAGTTTTCCAAAAGGCGCATTCTACCGTGATACCAGCGACTTACTTGTCGCTGAAGTCGTCTTCAGCAATGCTTGAATAGTCAGGAGCTCAGCAGATGGAAAATTTTCTCTGGGAGAGTTCAAGTCCCTGACAGCTGGTTGGTCCTAGCAGCCCAAAGCCCGGTGCTTCAACTGAGCTAAATGGAGGCACCGGTGAAAACTGCATAATACATTTGTCGCATGGAAAAATCGGAAACTACTTCTGTCCTCGCTCACTCGGATTTGCTTGCGAGTCGAAGCCGAGGACTTCTCAGACGCATCTGAATTTTGAACTGACTCCGTTCAAGCGGACCAGCTACCATGCCAGCACTGAGTACTGCTACTCTGACCTGACCAATGTTCACTCCGAGCTGGCTTGTGTCATGTCAGCTTTCAATTCCGGCAACTGCAGACACGTGCTGTACAACAGCAAGCTGAGAGCCTGCCGCCTGCTGCTGTTCACCGACGCTCAGGTGGAGGCGGAGATCGAGACGAGCGCCGACTGGGTCAAGTTCAGCGTGTATTGAGATTTTTGATATGTTTTTTATTACAAAGTGAATTGTGAACAGATTCTGTGGTAAACATTTTAAACCACGTATTCGAGTAAAATTTAAATTGTCTGGTTCTTCTTACCTACTCAGTGTCCTCATCATTAAATTTCAAGACACGGTTATTCTCTCTCTAAGCGTCTCTCTAATTGGTGTATTGTCGCGAAAGTTTGATAGTGAATTTTTTTTTACTTTCTGTATTCTGTTACTTTTCTGTATCTCTTTCTGTACCGATTTGAGCAATGCGCAATCACAAATTTTATTCAATGCCAGATCTGATCATCACTAATTTGTTCTTCGTAGAAGTACTCGTAAAATTTCGAACGCTCATCGATCGATCGCCAGCTTTTTTCTGTTAATACTTGAGCGCTCGGAATTTCGTACAAGGTGTGTTTTGCTCGAGGAATTTTTGTTCCCTTGTTTTGGTTTGCTACCCTCGCGAGCTTTGGCTGTCACAAGCGCATATGATTATCTCCTCTGGATTTGAGGCATGTATATTGACTTTCAAGTAATGCTCTATAACTGAGCACAGCTATTTATGACTTTTCCTATGCTATTTACTCTGAAAAAATACACTTCTAATTAGTGGAGTATATTTGCAATTGGTTATCGAATAAAATTCTTGATTACTGATTTGTGCTTGAGGCTGTTGGCGGAATGGAAAACTCTGTGACTATCGACGCTCCATAGATTGAAATTGGAGAGACTGGGAAGTAACATTTGCTATATCTTATGTGTATGATTATGCAAATGCAACATTGAATGAACCTTTTCGGTTATGCTAAGTGACTGGAATGAATTCTGTATATTGAATCTACAAATTACTTTTAGAACTGTGTTCCCGAAGGTCTTGATGACTTGATGACTGATTTTCATTCATAGCTTACAAATTGTCGTAGCAAGGATGCTGAACTTCATTGTGGAACGGTATAGCGGGCCTTGACTGGTCAACTTCCTCAATGAGCAGCGTACGTTACGCCTCAGCGATAAAATATATCCCTTAACTTGATATTTTAAAGAATTTTCGATAACAGAAGACAAAAAATAAAAAAATAGGCTGTCCAATAGGTTCTTTAGTTTTAATAAATAATTATAGCATTGTCACAGTGCACGTCCTTAAGACGAGTCCATTGTCCTTATAGTTTCTGACAATGAAAAACATCGCTTGGATGAAAATAATATTTTCAAAGTAGACCCTTTTTAATAACAGCTTGAGGCTGACCCCCGACATAATTGTCTGACATACTCGATTATAAGTCCCGAAACAGGGAAAAAACACTTGAAAATTACCAACTTTTATCAATTAGAGTACCAAAGCCTCACTGAGAATACTTAAAATTCTTCTTGTAGTATATTTTTCTAGTATTTGACGTCATTTTCATTACATTTAGTTATTATCCTAGTTCTTTTTGCTTTTGTGCTGACTAGATTCCAACTAGCAGTCATTTATATTGTCATTATTTTAAACGTTTTTTTCAAGTGACAGACCAATTTAACATGAAAAAATCGATTAATACGTCGTTAGAGCAGCATGTGAGGCACAAAATAGTGTGATTAGAACTTTCTCTGACACTGTTAAGAGACCCAATCACTGTTTTAGTGTTGAAAATCGTGAAATTTCCTATCTCCGTAGTGTATTTTTTCCGGTGAAACCTGCCCTTAAAACTATTTCTGAACGAAAAGCTTTATGAATATCGATAGAGCAATAAGAAAGGCACAACATATCAAAAGATGAACACTGGATCTGCCTCCTATCAAAAGCAATAACAATTTTTGTGCTGAAAAAATTAAAACCTCCTATCTCTGTAGTGTATTTTTCGGCGAAAAGTTGCCTTCAAAACATTTACCGTAGATTTCGAGTGTTGCGTCCTTCTACTTAAGTTGTCCTAGCTTTTGCTCTGCTTTTGCGGGCTAGCGAAAATGCGTTCAACTCCTTTTATCCTTTTTAGACATCTATCATCTAACTTATCTGACTTGGCAAAATTGTCTTTACTAAAGCAGACGAGTCTGGAAACTCCCGAAAGCAAGAGAAAGAAAGCCCCTGGTTCACGATGGAGAAAAACGCTTTGTCTTGCTTTCAACATTTGACTTTGAAGATTTGTTATGATGCTACTTTCGAAATTTGTGGAAGTAGCATCAGTAGCACATTAAAAACTTTAAACATCATAACTTATACAATTTTATTAGGGTTCTTTCAACATTTTAATTGTATATATTTAGTACCGTTGTAATATTGAAGTCGAATCATATTCATCTCCAAGCGGAGAAATTCGTTGAAAAGTATTTTAAAGCAAATAAAACAAGATTTTACGATCCATTTAAATCGTAAATAGCATTTCTTTGATCTCCGAATTGCGACCGACAAAGCCCAAGATAAAGCGCACAGAAATGCTAAGCTATTTGCTTTCCTATAGATTATGGGGTAGGACTGAACTAAAAAATTGCATTTAAAACATAAAAAGTTTGTCAACAGACTTGAAGCAAATCTTTCCAAAAACAGTCCTCATGCAGTCTTCACAGCTAGTTTTCATTTTTTCCTTTTTCAACAATAAAATTCTCAGACTAGCATTCTCTGGCTATCATTCTCTGGCTAGCATCATTCTCTGCATGGCTAGCATTCTCTGGCTAGCATCATTCTCTGCATGGCTAGCATTCTCTGGCTAGCATCATTCTCTGCATGGCTAGCATTCTCTGGCTAGCATCATTCTCTGCATGGCTAGCACTCTCTGGCTAGCACTCTCTGGCTAGCACTCTCTGGCTAGCACTCTCTGACTAGCACTCTCTGGCTAGCACTCTCTGGCTAGCACTCTCTGTTCGACCAGATCTAAGTTTACAAAAAAGCGATACGAGCTATGCAAGTAGCTACTATATTAGCGACACAAATTCAGATGTCAGTCAAACCAAATCAGACCACACCGCTAACTTCGAGTTAAACACATCACAGTCACTACAGGCGAGATAGTTATTCGAGTTTGACAGCTCGACATGGGGAGGGGGGTTTCACGAAATCGAAATTTTTCACTACGTCGATGGCACCTTCCTTCACAAGCTCGAAATTTCTTTAGTAGCTTAATTTAAGTTTTCGACATTTCAAATTTTTACCTAGTGAAATAATTTGCTTTTCGATGTTGTGAAAGCTTGTGAAAGCTTGTGAAGGCTTATGAAAGCTTGTGAAAGCTTGTGAAGGCATATGAAAGCTTGTGAAAGCTTGTGAAGGCTTATGAAAGCTTGTGAAAGCTTGTGAAAGCTCGTGAAAGCTTGTGAAAGCTTGTGAAGGCTTATGAAAGCTTGTGAAAGCTTGTGAAAGCTCGTGAAAGCTTTTGAAAGCTTGTGAAAGCTTGTGAAAGCTTGTGAAGGCTTATGAAAGCTTGTGAAAGCTTGTGAAGGCTTGTGAAAGCTTGTGAAAGCTTGTGAAAGCTTGTGAAAGCTTGTGAAAGCATCCCCTCGACATTCGATCATCTTGCGCCATTGGCCTCGCACCAGGCCAGGTAGAACTTCCCTCTTTTTCCTTTGCTTTTTGTTGAAATTATAACATTTTATGCCAAACGTGAAAAGTCTGAAAGTAAGCTTTATAATTATACTTGTAACAAATGTTGGTAAGACTATAGGGGCGTCATAATACACAATAGAGGGGCGCCATAATACACAATAGAGGGGCGCCATAATACACAATAGAGGGGCGCCATAATACACAATAGAGGGGCGTCATAATACACAATAGAGGGGCGCCATAATACACAATAGAGGGGCGCCATACCAGTAATACATAATAGAGGGGCGCCATAATACACAATTGAGGGGCACCATAATACACAATTGAGGGGCGCCATAATACACAATAGAGGGGCGCCATAATACACAATAGAGGGGCGCCATAATACACAATAGAGGGGCGCCATAATACGCAACAGAGGGGCGCCATTCTGAGCAAATCGAGGGCGTGAGAACCTCTATTGGCTTTATTCAGGGGCGTCATCACCGCCAGCCACAATGGGTCGGGGGGTGGGCGGCAGTCCCCCGCCCCCGCCGCCTAAATCCCGCCCCTGTGCAGCGTTGCTAAGATTTCAAATCCTAGCAGGTCTAATGAGAGTAGAGTTAAGACAATACCATCAAAAACCTTTTATAACAAAGCTCATACACACGTATAAAAAGCCGACTGCGAATTAAAGATCTGGCTACAGCCTGTGATTATTATGCGTGGGCTTGTCATGGAGTCCAAGCCCCTCATGGTGTTCCTTCTCGCCTTTCTGGACAGCCAGCAGCAGCCAGCCCTGGCCCAGCTGTGCCCCTCGCCATTCAGCCTTGAAGCCGGAAAATGCATATTCGTGAACAAGGTGAGGAGCTTCAGCTGGTGCGAGGCCAACCGGCAGTGCGCCATGATCGGAGGCGAGCTGCTCAACTCGTACAGCTCTCTGCAGCTGCTCAGCAGCATGCCCAGTTTCGCCTGCAGCAGCTGCCACATCTGGTTTGGAGTGACCGACTTGGCTGACGAGAGATCTTCGAGCCGATCGGGCTGGCAGTTGGTCAACGGCAACGGCGTCATGCCGCTGAATGACTCACTGTGGGGTGCTTCAACTGAGCCAAACGGAGGAACCGGAGAAAACTGCGTACTGCATTTATCCTATGGAAAAATGGGAAATTTCTATTGTTCTCGCTCACTCGGATTCACTTGCGAGTGGACTCCGAGTGCCGCTCAGCCGCTGCCAACTGCTGCCTCGTGGAAGCTGACTCGGTTTAAGCAGACCAGCTACCACGCCAGCACTGAGTACTGCTACTCTGACCTGCAGCCGGTGGCCAACTCGCTGCAGTGCATGGCGGCTGCCATCAACTCAGGCAACTGCAGACACGTGCTGTACAACAGCAAGCTGAGAGCCTGCCGCCTGCTGCTGTTCACCGACGCTCAGGTGGAGGCGGAGATCGAGACGAGCGCCGACTGGGTCAAGTTTAGCGTGTAGCTATTTGAGCTTTTTGAAACGCTACATTTTTTATCGCAAAGTGATTTGCGAAAATATCTATTTAGCGTCCTAGTTATGCCCTCTAAAAGCCAGTCATTTTTCTTGATGGTCGTTATAGGCGTCTCTTTAATTGACATATGGGCGCAGAGCTGTAATCTTACTAATTTCTATCTTAAATGAAATTTATTATACAATTATTGACTTTTCTGTATTCCGTTATATACCAAAATGTTTATTCTAAACTATTTATTGAGGCTAGCTCTGTCTGCGAATGTAGGAATTTCCTTATTAAGTCTTAGCTGTCTTTTCTAATAGATATTCACTTCCAATAGTGCTTGACGTTATTGTGGCGCCTGACGATTTTTTTCAAAGTCAGTAATTTCCCATGGCTACCTATTTTATAGTTAAAAAGTTGATCTTGAAGAGACAGGAAAATCATCTGTGGAAGCTATGACCTTCACATTCTCACCTGTTGCCAGTTTTTAATTCAAATAAATTCAAAAGGGACATACAGTAACTGTTGAAATCTAATCAAGCATTACTGATACATGTAAATTTGTATTCTGTTTCCATACACTTCAATAACGTGAAATGAAATCGATTTTCCACAGAAACTTTTAGCAAAGGAAAGAAGTTCACAATTACAACCTGCTCGATCGGATAACAGTACATTTTTAATTTTCTACTGCTCAATCTTCTGCTTTTCGCTTTACGCCCAAGCACTCAACTGAAAAAAACAGAACGACAGCAGCTTTCGAAAAGCTTTTTTTACCTTTTACTGGCTATTGACACACTCTTTGGGTTTAGTTCTTGCTAAATTTAAACCACATACAACGCACGCATCCATTAAAGCAACTGTCACTAAAGAAACATAACTCTCGCTTTGGAGGTTTTTTAAGTTTTAGGCCTGTCTTGTAGGCAACACGGTTGGAGTAGAAACGAAAACTATTGTTAGAGCTGTGGTTTCAAACAAAAGCTCACTCTCGCTCTGATATTTAAACAACGGTTTGGCTTTCATGCAGCTGAGGAAAAATCCTAACAAACTTTCTGTTGATCTGTCAATCATCAGCTACGCTCTCTGGCTCTCGTACTCGACAAGCGGTGGTTGGGTGGTTGTCAATTTCTTCTTTTTTGAGAAAGCTTCCGTGAATAAAAGGTGAATTTTCCACCAAAGTGTCTTGCAAACACTTTTTCGGTAGCAGAGATATTCACCAGAGTAATCTATTGATGAGTTTCGGCCTTTTCGGCCCCTTTCGGAAAGCCTTCGGGCCTGAGGTCTCAGAAATAAATTAATTAGAGACCTGGCCCCCCACTCCTGTCAGATGGTCAGCCCCATGGTAGCTTGATCGTGTGGCGAGCAGTCTAGGTCCTATAGCTAAGAGAGGGACAGCGAGAGACAAGCAGGGAGAATTTTGAAGGTAGAGATCAGCTAATCCGCAGATTAACTAACCCGCTGCCACCAGCCCGTGTGTCCTGGCTCACCACACCGGGACTCTCGAAATCGGGCTTCCAACTAGAAGGGGCTTTGCACTTACCTGCCAACGGCAACTAGTGTCTTTTGCTGTCAATCTCGAAGTCATAGCCGATGTTAAGGGACACTGCTGGGACTTGATCGCATTGGCCATGCAGGTACAGAGGGGACTTGTGCAGGGGATTCTTGCGGTGGCGAGACTATGGGGTAGCTACATGTACTATTACATTGCTAAATACGAAGAATTGTACTTTTGGCCTTCAACGCGCCAACTAGCCTCTCATAGCGCTGATGATAGACTAACTCGAACTTCAGAGACCGCATGATTCATTACCCGAGCCGCTTGGCTAACCTAGAGTGCACAGAGTACATCTCTGGCGCCGATTTTGCACTATTGGCAATTTTGCTCACTGATTTGATAGATTGGTCGACTGAGAACCGCCTTGCCATTGGTCCACTGTAACCGGCGCCTACTAGCTTAGCTACTCATCTGAGCCATCGGCGAACAAAGAAATAAAACCGATAAAAATAACTGTTAGATTTAACCTTCTCCTCAGATCACTTCACACTTCAGATTGAATTGGAGTCTTAGACTACTAACAGTATTATTGAATGACTTCTGCCTCAATAACAGCACTATTGAACAAAATGAGCAAAAGTGTGCGCCTAATCCAGCTACCGAAATAGGGGACAGGTAAGGAATCACCCAATCAAGCAAGTCTAGGTAGCCTCTCACCCAACCAATCAGAAACTCAACAGCCGGAGACCAGGTAATCCACAGTGACCGAATCGGCTTAGTGCTTTCTCAGCTGTAGGCCTGGGATGATGCTGATGTCACAATCTTTGCAGATAGCTAGCAGGTGATGTTCTTAATCTTGATGTTCGCTGCTGACGACCGGGGGGATTCGTCCGTGATGATGATGGGGGAGTCGCGATCCGGGGATCAAGAGACGACGGTCGAGCTCCGGGAGGTCTAAGTTAGGCCAAAGTCCCAGGAGGCGGAGCAGGAGGTTGAGTCCAAGCGGGCCAAAAACACCTGTTTAAATAGCCGCCAACTGGACCGCAATTTGTTATAATGGAACACCTTGACGCTGATTGGCTGAGCCGATTTGTTATAACGCACGTCAAATTTTCTAATTGGCTGAGCTTCTTGTCACCCAAACTCACGTGACCAGAAGATCCTATCAGTTCCCTCGGGGCCATAAAAATACGACAGGTGCGGTCATAAATCACTCAAAATCGCTACATAATGATTTATAACCTTTCGCGTAGGAATGACAAAAATTAATGAAAAAATATACATTAGAAAGCTCTTATTAGGCAGAAAGTGAAGATAATGAAGAGAAATCGCTAATCGCTAATCCCAGCGTACTTTTAAGGGTAAAACGCATAGCTGTCAAAGCTGTCACACGCTTGAGTAAACACGAACAATAGGCTCTGACCTCATAAATCTTGATGGCCTGTCAAAATGATGAGAAAAAAGCTACCGCCCGCATCCTCTCAGACCATCTGGCGCCAGTCTCAGCATTGAGTGAGGCGCAGGTGGCTGTCAGACCAGCTCGAAAGCAATGATTTTTGACCCAAAAGCAGCACCTACTGTATGTTATGATAACTACAAGTCATCTAGGGCAAAATCTAGGCAATCCCGCTTTAATCTTACAACTTAAAATCTTAAGAATCTTACATAATCTAGGCAAAATCATATAACTAGTATGAATTCTAGGAAAATTACATAAAGGGAAGAAAAAATGCCCATAGCCTGTTGTTAGTAGGCTAGTAAGTTTGGAGCCCATGTGCATGAGCGTGAAGTTTGGAAAAAAGTGCGTCCTCATCATTCACAGACAAGCAATAGATTCACCAGACAATCACAGACTTGCCTTAGATTCACCAGACAATCACAGACTAGCCTTAGATTCACCAGCCAATCAAAGACTCGCCTTAGATTCACCAGCCAATCACAGACTCGCCTTAGATTCACCAGCCAATCACAGACTCGCCTTAGATTCACCAGCCAATCACAGACTAGCCTTAGATTCACCATCCAATCACAGACTAGCCTTAGATTCACCAGACAATCACAGTCTAGCCCTAGATTCACCAGACAATCACAGACTAGCCTTAGATTCACCAGACAATCACAGACTTGCCCAAATAGATTCACCAGCCAATCACACAATATATACGCTCGTTTTAGAACGCAGAGAGCCGGAGACCCCTGCATGCGTGCACGTGCTTGCAGAACAGGTGGGGGGGACAGACAGCAGCAACCTGAGGGGTTAGTGCAAGCGCCTGAAAGTCAGCGATGAGGCAGTCAGTCAGAGAGTTGCAGTGCGGGCTTGCGGTGGCGCAATCGCTCGGTTGGCCGGTGCAGCAGGGCCAGGGCCAGTGGGACGGGCGCACCACGGCCCAGGGTCCCTGGACAGTGGCGGCCAGCAGCACCTGACGGCGCCGGCGCAGGGTAGCACTCAGAGGCGGAGCTCTAGCGCGGGCCATTGAGCGTTGCTCGGCAGGTGCACCGGGGTGGTGCATACGGCCATTAGCGCAGCAGCGATCGCGGCTTATAGAGCGCGTGTAGGGCCTCACTCTCGCGACTCGGTCAGCGGCACAGCCTCCAATCCGTACATGAGAATCGGGTCTACGGCCGCGCGAAACAGGCGCACCTTCAGGTTTTCTCTGGCAACTGAATTGAAGATGTTAGGAGTTTTTAAATACGTAATTCTTACTATTGTTTTGTTATTTAAAAAATCCCTCAATTGCAAAATCCGCATTGTCTTTCGTACTGCTAAAGCAGGAAACATTGTTGGTTGTTTAAAGTCAAGTTGGTTGGTTGGTTGTCGCTGTGTTTTACGTGCTGGTGTCATTTACCAATTCAACTGCTCAAATGATCAGAGCATCCATCCTACATGTGGTGAAAGGCACCCTGCACACTATCTAGAACCAGAAAGCACAGGCTCAAATGGTTAGCAATCCAAACCACCTCTTATAGAATGCAATAATTGCTTCTAATTGTAAACATGGAGAACACTTCAAAAGTCATTGACCATTGCTCATTTTGACTCGATCTAAACCTTAGATTCTATAGATCGAAGCGCTGACATTAAATCTGTCCCGGCCAGCCTTAACATTTAACTTCAACAGTGGCGCTGATCACGTTCTCCGTGTGTTCTAAGAGGGGGCACAGGCTGCAAATTCTGTGCAGTTGGCTGCAACCCCAACCGCTCGTCCCTGGACGACCTGCCTATCGGTTACGCGGACTATAAATTTATGTACATTGTAATTACAATATTATTGCATGATTCAATTTTACACTAATATCATTATTTATTCATTCGCAACCTATTCAGTTGTTCAAATAAACCTAAAGATGCACATTTTTTTGTGAAAAATGCGTCCTTCCATTCAACCTATGTTGATTTCGGTTTCCTTTTAAATATTTATATGGACAGTCAACGGTCCGGACTCTCCGCATTGTAAAAGAAAAATTTAAATTAATTGCGAAATACTTTAGTATAAAAAACATTTGCAGCGTTTTGCTTACTGCGTATACGTAGCAAACAAAATAAAAGACAAAGCTGAGCAGTAAAGAATAGAAAATTAGATAGTTAGTTAGAAAAGTTTTTCTAATATTTGTGTACAATAAAATAATTTAAAATCATTCCAAATCTGAAATATGATTCATGTCCTGTTACCTGTATTTAGTGTATTACCTGTATTGCACTGTACTGTACGGCTCTACTGGGGTCACTGTTACAAAATTATAGCTGAATTTTATCCTCTGTGTAGCTTCACTTGCATTCTTGTACTTATTTTTAAAACATCATTATGTTTACTGCACCATAAAAGCAGAAACATATAGGCATAGCCTAGCTGCGGGCTGCCTAGGTGATATTTTTAGTCTTGATCTGCGATGCTATAATATAACACTAGGCCTAACTAAAAATAAAATGAGCTGAAATTTTAAAGGAAGTGTAGTGCTTATTCCAAATATTTGGTAAGAAAGCAACTTCACGGTACACAATTTTAAGTGCACTATATTTTTATGTAGCAGTTTGTCTGTTACACTCATTTATACATTTATAAAATTATAGGCAACTTCGCATTAGGCCCTACTAAAGGCCTACTATTTTACAGTAGGCTAGAATTAAGACACAAAAGCTTATGAACAGTCATTTATCTATACATTTTGCATTTAAAAAGCAAAGTAGACATAATATAGTATGCAATGCCCAATGCAATAGGCAATACTCTAAAATTAAAAAAGCATTAAAAATAATAAATATGATAATTTTAATCATAACCAACCAAACAAATTGTAAAAAAAACAAGCAATAAAAACAAAATAGCAAAAAACAAGTAAAAACAAACAGTTTTGAAATATGCCATAAAGTTTTGATAATAATATATTTATAAACCTAGTTAATGTAAAAGCTAAAAAGTATATATAAATTAGGTGTAAGACCAAGATGGCCACACACCAAGATGGCCATAGCCACAACATTAAATCTCTATTATATCTGCTTTCTCTCTAACAATAATTAGCAACTTAATAGCTATTGTTTTATTATCATAGTTTGATAGTCATGCAATATTTTGTTTTAATCAATCATATTTATAAATATTGATACAATAAATAGATTTGAAACCAATTAATCATAATATAAAAATATGAATCTTTTTAGTTTCTGTGCCAATTTATTCCCATAAGGCCATATATATTAAATATATTATTAGTTTATTAAGAAACCATTGCTAATAATAATGCTATGCAAAAATGAGATAAAAATGCAACTAGGTATTTATTTTATGCTTGGCTACTTGCTTTATTTAGTAAATAAACATATATAGGTCAAGCCAAAATAAAAGCTAGGCCTAAAAACAAAGGGAATGATTATAATGTAATATAATTCTATTTTAGCATCTATCTTTCTAATTATTACCAATAGGAAAATGGAAATGAATGAAATATATAGACCTATACTTATTATTATTTTATTTAATTTAGATATTTAGATCTGTGGCCATCTTGGTGTATGGCTATCTTGGTCATGTGCCATAAATTATGCTTTTGCATTTGCATTGCAAATGCTTTTGCATTATGCAAGTCACTATTGGATGGAATAGTAGTCATGTGACTACTCTCAGCCAATAGCAACTTACATGTGTGTGTTGCCAATAGAAGTGGCCAAGTGATTCCCAAGGTTGTGCATGTATGATTGAAATAATTTTTTTAAATGCATAGATGCTCATTAAGGGTCTAGCAAAAATTACCAAGGGGTCACCCTCCAAGGTACAGGTCCAAGATATACCTGCTATAATATTAAATGCCATTTTATTATATACCTTTTAACAATTTATTGCTTCTCTATAAAACAATTCTTGTGCTTTTGAACAGTGTATATTTGATTTTTGTGTTTTTAGGTAGACAAGCAAAAAGCAATATTTGTTTCTATCTATTTTTTAGTTTTTTTAAATTGATTTAATAGATACCTTAACAATGCCCTGTGCATTTGGTTTCTAGAGTAGGATATAATTTTTGTATAAAATCCTAGATATATTATATGTATGCTTACAAATACTTGATGTGCACTTAATGTGTGCATTTCTAGTAAAAATTTAAATGTATAGAATCAGTGACCATAACATAAGACAAATTTGTGTCAAATATAAAAATGATACATTAAGGCAAAATTTTTAAACCTAATACAAAATGAATTTCAAGACTCCAAAAATGCAAAAACAAGCAAACCATTGATTCTTTGAATTCAACTATATTGTTTTGCTTGCAGCATTTTTGCATTTGTTGCTCATGATAAAAGCAGACATTGCTTAATAAAACATTTTTACATGCCCAAATCTCACTCAATCAGATATAATGTGACAGTTTGTGAGGATTTTAAAGTCCAACTAACATGTATTGTAAATGAAAATTAGACAAGTAAGTAGAAAAGAAGTGGCCAGTTATAAGTAGACTATGAGTGAACAAAAGTGTATAACATTCTGCCACTAGTAGATACTTTTTTGGCCATTTACCTGTCCACTTACAACCAGCCATTTTTGTCTACAGTGGTACAGACCAGACAATTTTCTTTTGCAATGCAATGCCATGGTCATTGACTCATTGTATGTAATGTGTATGCAGGATTTTTGTGCTATTTAAACTTGTGCACATAATTTCTAGTACCAAGTATTCAAATATTTTCTGAAAGTTTAATGCTTATAAGTACATTGCACCAGAATGCACAGATTCCTTTGCCTCTAAAAACTGTATCTAGTAAGTAAATCTATGTGTATCTCATTTAGCATGTTAGTTTGGTATGTCAATTTGACTTAATATCTTTTTTGTTACAGTAGCCATTAATTAATTTGCTATCCGGAAAATTTGGGCCTATAATGTTTTTTAGGCAATGCAAAACTTAACTAATAATATTTATATTTTCATTTCAGACTCTTGAAGAGAATCAACAAAACAATACAAATTTCTTAAATCCATATACTTACTGATCTAAATTAGAAGAATCTTCATAAGAAAACAATGGGCTGCTGCATCAGTGCCATTGCTTGCTGCTTCTGCAGTTCAGCTGCTTCTCTTTGCTGCACTTGTTTGCCTTCGTGCAAAAGCAGCACCTCAAGTAGAATTATGTACTCCTTGATTTTTCTATTAGGAGCCGCTCTGTGCTGCATCATGCTTATTCCTGACCTAGACAAAACGCTGCAAAAAATACCAGCTTTATGCGACAACTACAAAATTGACACTCAGATTGGGCAGATTGACACCAAAATCTATTCGGGATTCAAATGCTACCTGGTCATTGGCTATGGAGCCGTGTACAGGGTGGCCTTTGGCATGACCTGCTTCTTTGTGCTCTTTGCACTCCTGATGATAAAGGTCAGTTGTTGAATTTTGCATCTTTTTATAGTTTACTATTTTAGTTTTAACTTAAGCTTCCTTTGCCTTAAAGCTGAAGAAATTCCTGTGGGATTTCCCTTTCCTGCGGGATTTTCCTTTCCTGTGAGATTTCCCTTTCCTGCGTGATTTCCCTTTCCTGCGTGATTTCCCTTTCCTGTGAGATTTCCCTTTCCTGTGGGATTTCCCTTTTTGTAGGATTCCCCTTTCCTGTGGGATTTCCCTTGTAGGATTTCCCTTTCCTGTGAGATTTACCTTTCTTGTGGGATTTCCCTTTCCTGTGGGATTTCTCTTATCTCTGGAATTTCCTTTACCTGTGGGATTTACCTTTCCTGTGGGATTTCCCTTACGTTTGGGATTTCCCTTTCCTGCGGGATTTATTTTTATTATCGTATTTCCTTATCCTACATGGGATTTTTCTTATGGGATTTCCTTTATGGTATTTCTCTTTCCTGTGGAATTTTTCATTTTATTGATTAACCTGTTGTGGTGGGATTTACCTTTTTTAGGATTACTTTTGGGATATCCTTTAAATATGATTTTCTTACTTGTTGTAACATATCATGCTACCTTTTAGGTGGAAAGCTCGAAAGATCCTCGATCTAAAATTCAAAACGGCTTCTGGTTTTTTAAGCTTCTAATTCTAATTGGCCTGTGGGTTGGGGCGTTTTTTATCCCAGCGGAATCGGCTTTCATCAGCGTCTGGATGGTGATCGGCATGATTGGCGGCTTTCTGTTCATCCTGATCCAGCTAGTGCTGCTTATTGATTTCGCGCACTGCTGGAACGAGGCCTGGACCAAGTCGTACGAGGAGAGCGAGAATCGTTGCTACTATATTGGCTTGCTGATCTTCAGCATTCTGTTCTTTGTGCTGGCTCTGGCTCTCACCATTCTGCTGTACGTGTTTTATGCTAGCGATGCCAGCTGCCACATGAGCAAAGCGTTCGTGTCTGTTAATTTGATTTTGTGCATCTTGGTTACCGGCCTGTCTGTGCTGCCTAAAGTTCAGGTAAGAGTTTTATTATTGTTCATTTTTTAACTCAAAGGACTCATAGCAACCGTGATGTACTTCTAGGACTCCTATAGCAACCGTGATGTACTTCTAGGACTCCTATAGCAACCGTGATGTGCTTCTAGGACTACTATAGCAACCGTAATATACTTCTAGGACTCCCATAGCAACCGTGATGTACGTCTATAACTCCCATAGCAACAGTCATATACCTCTAGGATTTCCATAGCAACAGTCATGTACTCTAGGACTCCCATAGCAACCGTGATGTACCTCTAGGATTTCCATAGCAACAGTCATGTACCCCTAGGATTTCCATAGCAACAGTCATGTACCTCTAGGATTTCCATGGCAACAGTCCCCTATTGGAATAAGTTTTCAGACACTGTGGACAGTGCATCTAGTGCGCCATGGCAATCATAAAGTGGCCTGGACGGTGCGTCATGACAATCTTCAAATCCTAAGGTGGTATGGACGCCATAGTCAGGAAGGTGGCAGAGTGTGCGCCGGAACAAATTTTGGCCTCTCCCAAAATTGTGCGCCGTGCGCCGACACAAAAACCCTCGTGTGCGCCGTTGTGCGCCTGCCACTACCTGCCTTGCGACAATAAAAGACCTTTTTTTACAACATAGCAACAATTTTTGTGCGCCAATATACGGGACGGTTACGGGCTATCTATATTATATTATGAGAAATTGAGATCGTTAAACCGAAAATAGAAATTTAAAAAATTTTTAATTAAATTTCTTATTTTTAAAACAAAACAAACATAAAAAGTAAGCAAATGGCAAAAACAAAGGTAAAAAGGAAAAGGAAAATATTTTATTTTATTTTTTATTTTTTGGTAGAATGCAGTGTTACATTAGATAGAACAGTGAATAGTGTACTGTAACAAGTAATGACTTACATCGTTACATGGGATCGCCACAAGGGTAACGCTGCATGTGGCGCGGCGCCCGCCGCGCCGCGCCGCCATGCGCCGGTGTCCTCTGGTATGCGCCGTTGTGCGCCACTGTGCGCCAGTGCGCGTTTACAAGTTTACAAGTTTTACTTACAGTTTGCTGAATTTCCACCGTGCTGCTGACTTTCTCCTGTGCATGCTTCTCATCCTTGTTCAGCAGCGCTGTATGTAGCGCGTGATGTCCTCCTTGCATCTTACCTGTGAGCTGCTGTGCGTCATGGCGCATGGCGCGCGTAGCGCGCCATGCGCCATGACTATGAGGAAAAAGAAAAAGTGCGCCGGACGCTGTCCGCGAAAATACCACTTATTCCAATAGGGCAACAGTCATGTACCTCTAGGATTTCCATAGCAACAATCATGTACCTCTAGGATTTCCATAGCAACAGTCATGTACCTCTAGGATTTCCATAGCAACAATCATGTACATGTACCTCTAGGATTTACATAGCAACAGTCATGTACCTCTAGGATTTCCTTAGCAACAATCATGTACCTCTAGGGTTTCCATAGCAACAGTCATGTACCTCTAGGATTTCCTTAGCAACAATCATGTACCTCTAGGGTTTCCATAGCAACAGTTATGTACCTCTAGGATTTACATAGCAACCCTCATGATTATATAAAAATAATTTTAAGAAGCTTAACTACAATTTAGCTTTTCTTTCATTGACGTCACCGTCCGCAGGACCACCAGCGATCGGGCATCCTGCAGAGCGGCCTAATCAGCCTGTACGTGATGTACCTGACCTGGTCCGCCGTCACCTCTGTGCCTGAGAAAGCCTGCAATCCCACTCTGGAGATGGTTAACTACACGATGGTTCCTCCAACCTCGTCTAGTGGTTCAACAACTACGGCCGCTCCGCCCGTTACCGGGGACTCTGTGGTTGCCCAATTTAACTGGGAGACAGGTGTCAGTCTGGCAATCTTCCTTATCTTGGTGATCTATTCTTCGATCCGGACTGCTGCCCATAGCAATGTTGGCAAACTCGGTCTCCAGGTGAGTGTTGGTGTCTTTGTGACATGTTTTTCTGTTTTATGATCTAACCATTGATGTTATTTTAAAAATACGCTATTATGATCCAGTGTCATATAATAGGCGAAGTGCCATTTTGGTAGTTAAAAGCCATTTGGATAGTCAAAGTGCCGTTTTGAAAGTCAAAGTGCCATTTTGATAGTCAGAGCGGCATTTTGATAGTCAAAGTGCCATTTTGATAGTCAAAGTGCCATTTTGATTGTCAAAGCGCCATTTTTATCGTTAAAGCGCCATTTTGATAGTCAAAGTGCCATTTTGATAGTCAGAGCGCCATTTTAATAGTCAGAGCGCCATTTTGATAGTCAAAGTGCCATTTTGATAGTCAAAGCGCCATTTTGATAGTCAGAGCGCCATTTTGATAGTCAAAGCGCCATTTTGATAGTCAAAGTGCCGTTTTGATAGTCAAAGTGCCCCTTTGAATGTCAAAGTGCCATTTTGATAGTCAAAGTACCATTTTAATAGTGAAAATGCCATTTTGATAGTCAAAGTGCCATTTTAATGGTGAAACTGCCATTTTGATAGTCAGAGCGCCATTTTGATAGTCAAAGTGCCATTTTGATAGTAAAAGTGCCATTTTGATAGTCAGAGCGCCATTTTGATAGTCAGAGCGCCATTTTGATAGTCAAAGTTCCATTTTGATAGTCAAAGTTCCATTTTGATAGTCAAAGTGCCATTTTGATAGTCAAAGCGCCATTTTGATAGTCAGAGCGCCATTTTGATAGTCAAAGCGCCATTTTGATAGTCAAAGTGCCGTTTTGATAGTCAAAGTGCCCCTTTGAATGTCAAAGTTCCATTTTGATAGTCCGAGCGCCATTTTGATAGTCAAAGTGCCATTTTATTAGTGAAAATGCCATTTTGATAGTCAAAGTGCCATTTTGATAGTCAAAGTTCCATTTTAATAGTGAAAATGCCATTTTGATAGTCAGAGCGCCATTTTGATAGTCAGAGCGCCATTTTGATAGTCAAAGTGCCATTTTGACAGTCAAAGCGCCATTTTGATAGTCCAAGTGCCGTTTTGAATGTCAAAGTGCCATTTTGATAGTCAAAGTGCCATTTTGATAGTCAAAGTGCCATTTTGATAGTCAGCGCCATTTTGATAGTCAAAGTGCCATTTTGATAGTAAAAGTGCCATTTTGATAGTCAGAGCGCCATTTTGATAGTCAAAGTGCCATTTTAATAGTGAAAATGCCATTTTGATAGGCAAAGTGCCATTTAATTGGTAGAGTTATGTTGGTTTAACATTACTTTTAACCTCCATTACCATTATAATTAGAAGAGCCATTTTAGTCAACAGTATCATATTTAATTTAAGAAACGCCATTCCATAACGTATTTAATTACTTTTGCCTTGCAGACAAGAAGTGAACAGGTAAACTTAGCGTCGAAGGATGTTTTTCAAAAAATCAAATTTTGCTTCTTCTGTACTTGCACCTGTCACATTTCAAAAGCTGCAGCATTTCTATGCCTTTGATATGCTGTTTTCTCTCTGTCACTTAATGAATTTTCTGTCTGAGTAAATTAAATTTTTTAAAAATTATTCTTCCGTATAACAAACAGAGCACATCGATAATAAAAAATGAAATAATACTTAGAGAAAGTAGTGCTTCGTTTTAATAACAATGTAGAATTAAAAAAATGTTAACAAATTTTAACGGAAAACTTTATGAAACTGTGTAAAATAAGTGTTAATGTATGATCTAATTTGTACTGGTAGGAGTATTTTTAACTGTCGCCTTTAAAAAAACTTTAGAAGATTTCTAAATGCACATTTTATAACCAGTAGAACAAGCTAACAGAGTCTTGAGTGTGTAAAATAAAGTTTCAAGCATTTTTCGATAGAAGCATAGTGTTTAAAAAGAAAAGCAACCCTAAATGTATTAGGAGTAGTACTTTTTAATAACCTAATAACCAGTGGTAAAAAATCACTGGTAGCCTATCAGTTACCAGTGCTGATAAGTTCGATTTTACGAAGCACTGATAAAAGATTTTGCTTGGTTGATATATAAGTAGCTCGCTTGCTACCAAATTTGGAAGTTGGCCCATAGACAAATAAAACGAAAGTCGCGACAAGTAGAAAGGGACAAGGAATTGTCTCTTAAAATTTGCTTCGTATTTCTCCATTTCTGAGTGGAAAGAGCTCACTAGCTTTCTTGGTTCGCCACTGTGACTCAATAGTCAATACTCAATAGTTCTTAAACTGTGACTCCACAGTTGAAGAAGGCCCATAATTTTGATATTTATCCTGTTTCGAGGGTGGATTAAAATTTGCTTGATTTTATCTACGATTTCTTACCAGTGGTAGACTGATAAGAGCTTCGTAAAATTGGATTCAGCACCTCTGCCACACAAAATTGTCTATATGGTTATCGATGGTTGATGAGTGGTAAAAAAACAGTGCTTTGTAAAATGGAGATAGAAAAATACCACTGGTTCCCTGGTAATTACCAGTGGTAAGTGCTTCGTAAAATTGGCCATTGAGATAACATATTCATCAACTAAAACTCTATAGATCATAGACAAAATCTTTATTTTTAATCTCTCGAGGGGGGAGGCCCAGGGGTGGATTTCATGATTTCAAACTTCATGAAATTTGTCCCCGCCTGGCTGTCGTAATCCGGTTTTCATCCGGAGCGACATCCGGAATTTCATCCGGTACGTAATACAAATGTCCCATTTAAAAACCGGATGAGAGCCGGATGAAAAGTTTACAAACAGGATGAAAACATGCATATTTGACCTTTCATCCGGGTGTTCAACCAACATTAGTCCGGAAATTCATCCGGGAAGCTATCCGGAAAGCCGCGGAGAACAGGGCGGAGCAAATTCCGGAGCGAATCCGGACGAAATGTATGCACGCCTCCACCGGATGAGAAACCGGACGAAGTTCCGGATGAATGCCGGATCAAATGTATGCACGCCTCCACCGGATGAGAAACCGGACGAAATTCCGGATGAATGCCGGATCAAATGTATGCACGCCTCCACCGGATGAGAAACCGGACGAAATTCCGGATGAATGCCGGATCAAATGTATGCACGCCTCCACCGGATGAGAAACCGGACGAAATTCCGGATGAATGCCGGATCAAATGTATGCACGCCTCCACCGGATGAGAAACCGGACGAAATTCCGGATGAATGCCAGATCAAATATATGCACATGTCTACCGGATGGTAAAGCAGATGACATGTTAAAGAACTAAGTAAGGTTGACAACAAGACGAAATCTTTTGAAAACGTAAGAAAACAAATTGCTGGAAACACCTCAAAGAAAGCAAGGTATATTGCACTTGCACAGAGGGTGGCCAACCTCTAATTCACTGTGCTGGATAGAGTAGTGGAAGCTGAATATATTGAAACCGAAGATAACTTTTAAAGTTGCGTGTCGCTAAAAATGCAAATACACAAGACATGCTTGAGTCAAAAATAGAATGGCAAAACCTCACATTGGGTGGACAAATCAGGAGAAATGGAGAATGAGACGACACACTGTCTTTTGGGCGGCTACAAATTAGTACCAGGCAGAAAAACTAGAAATTTCACAGAAGAAAAACTTCAAGCTACACGAAGAAACAGGCGCAGAAAAAAAAACTCACTTATAAAATTGGGGACAACAGAAAAAATAGCGACATATACATTTTCCATACTGGGAGTGAAACAGAAAGTGTCAACAGAAAACCAGAAACGCAGACCCGAGGGCGATATTACCTATCTGCAGAACAGTGATTACTGTACACGTTAGTAACGTTAAGTAACGTTACTGTTCTAAAACACCCACCATGATGTACAGATTGCAGGCGATGGGTACATCGTGCACTTTACATACTGCAGAATTTTTGAGGAATTTTTGTCCTAATGATATGCAACTGTCTAATCGAGCACATGCTCTTAAGACCCCTAGGCGCTACATATTTGATTCGTGACCAATAGCTAAGTTGCAGTCGCAGAAGCAGTAGTGTCATGAGCATATTCGCGCCACGCCGCGGCCACTGGCAATGGCACACGGCTCCCTCTTATATCCTATAGTCTGCGACAAAACGACTGGCCCACGACTATATAGCCTACTATCCCATCAGGGAAAGTAGCATATCTTCCGCATTGTCCACATCGCCGGCCGGACGCTGACTTGTGGGCCCAACCTCTGCGAAGACAGCTCTGGCCTGGTCAAAGATCGCGCTAGCGGGGGCATTGTCCGAGTCAGCGGCGACTTCTTCCGCCTCACTCGTCGGTCCGATTATGCGCACAATCGTACCCACGTCTTCGTGTCTGCCTGTCCCCCGTTTAGCCGAGCTGCCTGGCCCTGATTGGGCAGAGCCGCCTCGCCGTGGCTTGGCAGTCTTTGTACCAGGCCGACCGTTTAGTGTGCCACGGGTGCGCTTTGGCATCCCCAGTCTTTCCCGTGCAGTTTCACCGCAGCGCGTAAACGCGCGCTGCAGCTCTGCAGAAGTGTACTGCACGGCAGCATTGGCAAGCCACTGCTTGGCGGCGGCTAGCTTTCCGGGATTTGCCGGCACTGAGATGTAGCCGCAAGCCTTGCGACCTGACAGGCTACTGTTCGCCAGCTCGGTGTCAGTAAAAATGGCCCTGAAAAGGGCCCTGATCGTCGCCAGTCGGGCCGATCGGCGCGCTAAAAGAAGCTCAGTCTCGTCGCGCTCATCGAGATCGACGCCTTCCATCATCGCCTTTTGCAGGTCGGCTAGGCGGCTGTCCAGTTCGGATCGGAGCTGCACCGACGTTTTTAGATACGGTTGCTTGTCGGACAGTGACACTGTGCCACCTGACAGCAGACTAGCCGACGATGGACCCGCCTTGTTACAGGTGAGCAGTAACTGGCGAGTCTGGGACGCCGACAGCTCGCAATTAGCATCAAAGGCGCCACCTCCGGGGTCCGCCAGCGCGTCATCGCCAGCGTCAGAAGCCGTGCTGTCCGACTCCACTGGACCTGGCTGGCAGCCAGAAGCTGGGATCGCTGCTGCGTCTGCAGACTGTGGCACCATACACTGTGAGGCCCGAACGATTAGCGCGTTAGCAGTCTTTACATTCCGTTCCAGGTTGGTGAACTTCGTACGTTCCTGATCTAATTGTCGCAAGAGCTTTGCTTCCATCTTCTGTGCCACGACTGCCTTCTGCTGCAGAACTTTTATCTCTTCTCGCAATTGGGCTTCAGTGACGCGGGCTGCCCGAACCTCGGAACCTGAAATATTGGTTTATTCAATACCCTAGACTACCAATGACCGGATGTACGTATATGTATACAAACAAAACATGTATGTATGTATGTATGTATGCTAACATGTACACATGCACTACGGCAGAACCTCTGTATACTCACCTTGTGCATTAGTGAGTGTCTTGGCCCTTTGCAACTCGAGAAGGAGTCCTTTGCAGGACACGCAAGCTCGGGGGAGCTCCGTCGGCTGAGCGTGGACGTTAGTCAAGCTTGCGGCTCCAGAGGCTTCGGCTTTATTAGAAAATGGTCCCCGTACAAGCCTCCCTGGGTATCGCTTTGCGGTCTTTCGGTTGGTCTTCGCCGTGACAATGCAGACGCGACAGCCTACTTGTACGGGAATAGCCGATTCCCGCGCAACGGCAACAATAAGCGGTGCTGCCGTGGATCCATCAGTGCCGACAACTTGGGTCTTGTCAAGATAGTCGTCATATTGAAAAAGGAAGTACCGCTGCGTCCTCTCTGCTTTGTACGGCACCATATCAGGCGACGGATTGCAACCTGCAGCTGTTGCGCCAGCCTGCAGAGCAGTAGTCGCAGCATCCGGCGGTTGGGAGTCACCTGCAGTCGTCACCTCAGCCTGCAGTGCAGTAGTCGCAGCATCCGGCGGTTGGGTGTCACCTGCAGTCGTCACCTCAGCCTGCAGTGCAGTAGCTGTAGCACCTGGCGGTTGGGTGTCACCTGCAGTCGTCACCTCAGCCTGCAGTGCAGTAGCTGTAGCACCTGGCGGTTGGTTGTCACCTGCAGTCGTCACCTCAGCCTGCAGTGCA
The DNA here is from genome assembly GCA_002269645.1 of Macrostomum lignano. NCBI lineage: Eukaryota > Metazoa > Platyhelminthes > Macrostomidae > Macrostomum > Macrostomum lignano. The sequence continues at coordinate 686,144 of NIVC01000137.1, forward strand.
GTAGCTGTAGCATCTGGCGGTTGGGTGTCACCTGTAGCCGTCAAGCCAGCCTGCAGAACAGTAGCCGCAGAATCTGGCGGTTGGGTCTCCCTTGCAGCCGTCCCTTTCTTGCAAGCCACCAAAGAGACCTTGGCCGCCACCTTTTTTACACTTGGGCGGTGTCGTTTGACCGGCATGTCGGCTTTCTGTTTTGCTGCGGTGCGTTTACGTGCGGTGGCTTCATGCATAGTCGCTCTGGAAAGACGTTTAGATAACCAAAGTTGCTTTGGGGCAGAACAGCATCAGAAATTTCTTAATGAGGTGACGTTAATCTTTTCATTAATGAGGTTAATGAGGTGACGTTTAGTTAGCGTACTAAACTTTTTACACAGACGAGATAGGAGTTAAGAGCATTCTTAAAACTAAAAGGTTTTGTACTACAACCCCATAGACCACAAGCGTTAAAGATCGTAGGACGCAATGTTATGAAAGAAAGTAATGAAACAAATGTCTGGAAACATCTTAGAGAACAAAATTGACACACGTTGCATTACACATGCACAGAGGGCCAACCTCTAATGTATTTTGCATAAAAGTTCGATAAAGTTTCGATATAAGTTCTGCAGCAGAAGGCAGTCGTGGCACAAAAGATGGAAGCAGAGCTCTTGCGACAATTAGATCGGGAACATTCGAAGTTCACTATTACTTCATTACTTCATAACTTCACGAAACATACTTCTTTAGTTTTAAAATAGAAAAGCCTGTCCCCGCTTAGCAGTCCATTGTAACTACAGATCTCACGGCTTCTTCTGGGGGCCTCTTTCGGTAAGACGGATATGTCGCGCAGAGGGCGCCGTCGACGCTTGCCGACCTTCATGTGCTCCAGGGGAGCAGGCGGCGGGCTGGGTGGCATGTCAATGGCAAAGAAGTTCGGGGCCTGCAGGATTGTACGATGCCGGTGACGACCATGACTCTGCAACCGCCTGTCCCGTTCTTCTGGGGGCAGAGCCCCATACCAATCCGCACAGTCTGGACAGCACTGGGCAGGTAGGCGTCTTCTTTCGTCTCGGCGGCGCGACTCATAAGATGGGGGGGCCTCGTCAGGCAGTCTGTTATAGTCTTCTAGGGTGTACCGACCTGCGCCGGGCTGTTGAAGGCTTGCGCTAGAGCTAGGCAGACATGGCGACGATGGCAGGACGGAGTAGCCAGGACCTTCTTTGCATGCAGCTTGCGTGCTGCATGCGACAGGGGACGACGGACCCAGCAATGACGGTGACATAACGTCGCCGTCGGGTGAGACCTCAGGAGTCCACTTTGGCGGCGGCGACCCAGCCACCGTGGTCTCGTCGCCACTGGAGCGGTCATCGAGGTCACCAAGCACGGAATCTGGAATGACAGTATCGAGCAGCTTGGACCAGTCGATGACGGCCTGCTCGCTCGCTCGCTTGGATTTGCTCGACATTCACTGCAGTTGGGTTAAGGAGCAAAATTTTTTTAATTGACATAAATGTACGAGGGGCACTAGATGGGTTTCTAGCTGCGGTCAACATGTAACAGTTATAAAGATGAAACTTTCAGAGCTTTTCAAAGTACTCTCCATCAGCTTGGATACACCGCCTCATCCGCTCAAACCAAGTTTCAAAGCAGTGGCGCCACTCTGAGTGGGATACCCCCTCAACGGCCGATCTATAGGCATCAACAGCCTCTTCGGCGGAGGAAAATCGGCACCCTCGCATGGAATTCTTGATGAATGGAAATAAAAAAAAGTCACACGGTTCCAGGTCAGGTGAATATGGTGGATGACTGAGCTGCTGGAAGCCCACCGTCTGTAGAAACTCTCGAGTTCGATTCGCCGTGTGCGCACTGGCGTTGTCCTGGTGCAGCCAGAGACCTCGAACGCCGCACTTTGGCCGCGCCTCTTTAAGGCTGCTGATGACACGCGGCAGGCAGACGGTGCAGTACCAATCTGCAGTCACTGTGCGCTGGCTCTCGAGTGCTACAGTCGCAATGTGGCCAGTCTTTCGGAAGAAAGTTGCCACCATTTGCTTGCCAGTGCTCCGACCCCTGACAACCTTGGTCGGCGGGGCTTCATCTTCAAAAGCCCACACACGCGACTGGCATTTCCGCTCGGGTTCGTAGCAATACACCCACGTTTCGTCACATGTGACAATGTCTGTGACAGACTTCGACGTCCCTCCGCCAAACCTGTCCAGCATTTCCTGGCACCAGCTCATGCGGGCCTGCTTCTGCTCGGTGGTGAGCAAATGCGGCACCCAGCGACTGGTCAGCTTGCGGACAGCGAGGTGATCACGAAGGATAGAAGCGACTGTCGGCGATGAGATTCCAAGACATGCCTCAATCGTTTGATACGTCACTCGCCGATCAGCCTCAATCATGCGCCGCACGCGGTCGATAGTTTCAGGTGTCGTCACTGAAACAGGTCGGCCGGTTCGACCTTCGTCTTCCAAGCTGTCTCGGCCACGCTTGAACTCCCGGAACCAGGCGGTGACGGTGGCGATGGATGGCGCAAGGTTAGGAAAGGCAGCAGACAGCCGCTCGTGGCACTGGTGAAATGTCAAGCCGCTCTTAAAATCGTAGAAAATCATGGCACGAAAGTGTTCACGATTGAGCTCCATTACAGTGCTGAAAGAGTCACAGACCTTGTTGAGACAAAATGCGACAGTGAGAGAATGGTGACAATTAGGTGCATGAAACTTTGGGGACCATGATAAAACTTCTTATTCAATATGCTCAGAAAATATGGCCTAATTTGAATAAACGGTTTGACCGCAGCTAAAAACTTATCTAGTGCCCCTCGTACCAGTGCCTATTATACTCGTATGTCTCTATAATACCTTAATAATTCGTTTTGCTAGTGCCTATGGTAGACTGTTGGTTCTATAATTATTGAGTTAGTTATTTCAAGGAGAGAGAGTAATAGTGCTCAGAAACTTACTAAGAGAATGGAGTGGGATAATATACAAAGAGGATTCAGAGAGAGTTGTACCGTGACCCTCTAATCTTGGCGAACGCCCGATTAAGACTGCAAACTAATACATGTACCAGTACTAAGACCGCTCAGGCCAATACATAAGACGCTACCAGAACGCTACCAGAAACGCTACCAGAAACGCTACCCAGAAAGTATTTGAATGAAATTCTAGGAAATAGGTAAAATTATCAGACAGAGGCAAAAGATCTGTTACAACTTTGGTGGCAGCTTAAAGGATAGTTAAAAGGACAGGACCATAACGCCTGTTACAGCTCGTATCAGCGCTGGTATCCTCTTTCTCACCCGTACGGACGTAATTAAATAAAAATAGTTACTCAAAAATATGGACACAAAACAGTTGCAGTTCAGATTCGCGATTGCCCAGACGGAGCAAGCCAGACAGTATACTTCTATACAAGTGCAGTTTAGCAGATGAACCAGCATACGAGCGTGATATAGCGAGGCCCGCACTAAAATCAGTGACGCGAAATGTACGCATATAGAGGATGTACGCAAAATTAAATTGCATGGGACGCAGCATGACTAAAAATATTTGTTAAGAAAAGCCAAACTGCGCATAAGGAACCAAAGTAATCTTTGTGTTTGACACAACGCAGGCGCCGACGATGTCCTCCGTTGCAGCCTGCCTGACTTCACCAAGGTACTCTGCGACTCCAAAAGGATCGGCGAGGAGCCGCCTGACATGTGCGAATCGGCAACCGCGGTGAGCAGATTCCTTCGGCACGGCACACAGCATCTCCAGAGGATCGATTTCGACGTCCTGCCCACGCAGCTCACGCAGCGTCAGTACAACACCTGTGGCAGTCGCACTGATGGTCTCCACGCGCTGGAACCACGAGTGGCATCAAGGCAGGAGACTTTCGGATGCTCATCGCCTATAGGCTGTCGAAATACTTCGATAAACAACCCACTTGGAAGCGACGCCGTGTGCCATCCGTCCGCCGTACCCATGGTCGTCGCAGCTTAACGCCGAAGTGAATAATGCACTGCATTTGTGAGTCACGTGCTGCTGCGGCTCCAAGTCATCGCTCTTCAGTCGGCTCTCAGCTTCTATGAGAGCAAATTCACGCTCAATGGCATGTACAATTTCAACGTCAGTACGCCGCGAACCGTGAAGACGCTGCCGTAAGTGGACGTGCATCGTCTCAAAAAGCCCTGCCGATTGCGTGTGCAGTGGGCCCGCGAGATACGCGTATGACACCATATGGGCACAAACATGGTGGGCGTTATACGTGAGTGCGCGAAGAGAATATAGACGAGCCAAATTGGCGTGGAAGTGCCTCAGCGAAACTTCGACGTGACACAGTTCACTCTTTGGCGCACCTTCAAGCGTCAACCAGAACACTGCGGACGAAAGCACGAGCAAATGCCAATAGTGAGCCTCTGGCAGAAAATCTTCTAGTAGCATTGGGAAGTAAGCAATTATCCACAATGCCAGTTCATGTCCCCGTACGTGCCTGATGTCCTTCAGCAGTCGGATGGAATGTCGCTGAACGGACCTGGGAACTCAAATGTAGCGCATGCGCTGTGATATGTCACCAATCCGTTTGTGCAGGTCGGGGCAATTCTCCGCGAACCGGTCAGGTTTCTCGTGGCGCACGAGGAAAAGCTGAAACAGTAGCCAGCGCACTAATCCCAAGCAAAGCTGATGGAGAAAGCAAGGAGGCGTCGCTCTGACAAAGTCGAAGCCAAACAGATCACCAAGCGGAGATTGTCCACGTACACCCAGAGTGTCATCTCCGTTGCCACGTAACGTCCGGTGTTCCGCAAGGATACATGTGTCATTCAGCGATCGAACTACTGTCTGGACACATCCGAGGCGGCGTGCGTTCATTTGCATGGCGTCTGTCAACTCCACATCATACACTCTGCCGTGGCCTGACGGATGAACTGACGTCCGTAGGTAGCACTTGTCGCATCCGTATACGGCGGAAAAGCGCTTAAAGCACAAAGCGTCTGCCCTGGCAGGTGCGTCAAACATGGCGAACAATACATGTACCCGAAGACGCTGCCGAACGCCATGTCGATCCACATACTGTATACCATTCAGACGCAGATCGTTAAGTCCGTCAACTATAATAGGTAGACATGCTTGGGATGCACCTTTGTAGTTCCTGCCCAGACTCCGAGCTTCATTACGAATTGCAACTCTGTACCGGTCGTGAACTTCAACGAAGCACAAATAAAAGCGGGCACACCTCAACAGTACTTGTCCTGCAAAGCGGGAACCCATCCGAGCATAAGATGCCGGAGACGTCGCTGCGACTCTCCACATCGATGCCATCGACGAATTTTTGTACAGTTCGCTGCTACGCACGTGAGCACCTCGGGATCTATGGCACGGTCGGCAGGGAACACAACGTGGTCGAGCATTCCACGCCACATCACAAGCGCTTTCAGCTGCATAGGACCATCAAAGTGCCAGAAATTTGCGACGGCTGCGTCCTCCGCAGTGGACGCACGTTGCGGTGCTTGGATCACACCGTCCGGGAGAGTTCTTGTAACACTCGTTGCAGACTGTGAGAGCACAGCGTCGTTCCAGAGAATGACTG
>NIVC01000138.1:0-72500 GCA_002269645.1 Macrostomum lignano
GGAAAAACACACTTTGTTTATGACCTGTTATACAACCGATGGAATGCTAGACTATAATAATTTAATAAATTAACTAAAAAACCTAGAATAAAATATTATGAATTTCTTAAACATGGATTAAAAAACAAATTAAAAAAAGATGTCTTGTTTAGAATGTTAAGAGCATATGAGCAATATGAGGATGATGACGAACCGCGATTTAATCTAGCAGACATTGAGGATTTATGTAAAACAATGGCACAACAGCCAGAAAACATACCGATCGCCCGAAGGGTCGCGGACTTCGTCGATCGACCCAACTGTTAGAGTATCAACCGATTAGCCTATGATCAAATTCCAAAACATGATAAAACACTAATTATTTTTGATGATTGTATTAATGACGGTGATCAAGAATTGCAAAAGGAAATTTTTGTTAGTGGTAGAGGAGATGGAATTGGAGCTTTTTATCTTAACTCAATCCTTTAGAATTAGAATCGATTATAAAAAAGAATGCTAGCTGTTGTGTAATGTTTGATTTAGATAACTATGATCTACAAAATATTCACGCTAGATTTAATCCCGGATTGGATGCAAAACCATTTAAAAGTATGTGTAAAAAAATTTGGGATGATAGCCAATACAAACATATTTATATCAATCCGAGGTTAGAAAGGAAAAATCGAATCTTAAAAGATCTTATAAAAGAAGACGATGAGGAAGAAGAATGATCGCCATAGGGTCGCGTACCTTCGTACGATTAATTTCCCACTATAAAAATGACTACAAATTTAATACTATAAAACAATTGGTAGATCGAACTAATTCAAAATTTAGTACAACATTACAGTTTATAATGACAACCAGCGAGCAACGGATTCAATTGCGCGATCCATTACAACTTGATCAAAGCCTAAGTTATCAAATAGGTTTAATACTATTTTCGGTTTTCAACATGCCTCAATTAATTAATGCAACAAATAATCAATTTAGATATTCTAAAGATTCCGGAGCCAATTGGACAACATTTAGCGTTAACCCAGGAGCGTATAGCTATACTGATTTGAATGCTTATATAGAAGGAGAATTAACAACTAATGGTGATTGGGTAGCAGGAGCAATTGTTATAGGTGTTGATTTACCGTCTGGCAGATTCACACTATCACTAGGATCCGGATATCAGGTTGATTTCACAATTGCAAATTCACTCAGAACCATACTTGGATTTAATTCCCGAATAGTTACCACATCAAGCACCGGTGATACAGTTGGAAATATAGAGGGTGGAGTAATACAATTAATATAACAACCGACATTTCAAACGGTGGTTATATAACAGACGATAACGGAGTTTTGGTTCAACGTGGAATTATTTATTCAATCCCATTTCTTGCTGTTCCAATTGGAGAGAAAATGATTGTATCACCTCAAACCCAATATATTACCCATTAAATCAATATAATGTTCAATCAATTTATATTAGGATTGTAGATGAAAGCGATAGATTAATAAGTTTTGGTGGGCAGTCAATAACAATAATTTTACGTATAAAACAGGTTTAGTACTGTAAAAATGGGTAATAATAATAATAATTTAATAAAAAAACAATCAGAAAAAGTTAAAAAAGCTGAAGATAATTACGAACTAGAACTAGCAAAATTAAGGCAGTTACAAGCTGATAAAATAAGAAAGGAATTGTTAAAACCCACACCTACGAAACTAACTAAAACCAAGAGTTTTTCAGGAACATAAAATGACCATGACGTGGGATGATTTTAAACAAAGATATGGAACGGACACAACAAGCAATATCGAATTAACAAATTGGGCGAGGCAGTTAAAAATAAAACCATTCAGATGTGTTATGCGAGATGAGATAAAAGACTTACCAAATATGGATCTTTCATTGTTAATATTGAAACAACAAAAGAAAATGGTGTTCATTGGTCAGCAGTTTATTCAAAACCAAAACTTGTTTATTTTTTTGATTCATACGCGCTTCCTCCGTTACAGGAAATAAAAGATAAATTTAATCATACTAAAAATCGTTTATGTGGAGATCATCACGAACAATTTCAAACCTTTGATAAAAGTTATTGCGGGCAAGCGGCGTTGTATTTTTTATATAAAATTAATAACTCGAAGGAAACCCCCGAAGTATTTAAGAATATTTTAGACTCTATAAAATAGACAGTAAAAAATGTTATTTTCTGGAACACCCTCATGGAACGGAACAACAAGTAGTGGTGGTGGTGGCACATCTGGTGGAATAAGTGTTACATTTGGAGATAATCGATATATTAATGAAGATGAAGGTTATAAAAAAAGTGAAGTTGATACTAAACTAAATTTAAAAAGAAATGTTGCAGATTCCTATACAAAACTCAAATAGATGATTCACTAAATCTGAAACGGAACGTAGCCGATTCCTATACCAAAACCGAAGTTGATAATTCATTAAATTTAAAACGCAATACAGCCGATTCTTATACCAAAACAGAGTTGATAATTCATTAAATTTAAAACGGAACGTGCCGATTCTTATACCAAAACCGAAGTTGATAATTCATTAAATTTGAAACGGAACGTAGCCGATTCTTATACCAAAACCGAAGTTGATAATGGATTAAATTTAAAAAGAGATGTAACTGATTCTTATTCTCGAACTGATTCTGATTCACGTTATGTTCAAACCACCGCAACCGGAAACCTAGATATGAGCAACAACCGAATTATAAATGTTTCAATTACAACTAGTGATTCAGTGGTTGATAAGAACTATGTCGATAATCAAGTTGCCACTCGTAGTGGTAATATTAATATGAATAATTTTAAATTAACAAATTTATTATTTGGAACAGAGAACGCAGACTCGATAACTCTAGGCCAAGTAAACGAGCGAGCTAATGCAACCGACGCCGATATTTTTACCACGCCGCTTACATCAAATACTTCAAATCCTGATGTTGTTCTTACAGCATCTGAAAATGGCAACACAGCTTTTCGAGTTGGAGATGGAAGCCTTGCGACACAATGGTCACCAAATACCGGAACCACAACCAATATGGAAATTCAATTTGAATTTTTAGGTTATAATAGAAGAATATTTGAATTAAGAATTACAGGCAGTGAAACAATTGAGATACCCTCGGGGTGGTCGGTTCGCGCAAAAAATGTTGCTACCGATTCATGGACGACATTAACTACGTCGGGATCACCAGTTCAAGCAACATCATTTGCTCTATCTAATTTAACGACTAATTTTTGGAAATATTATAGCGTATTCTTCCCAACTGGTGGTACCGGTACACAACCTATCGAGGTTCGTCAAATACAATTATTTGAACACCGTGTTGAAATTCAAGATCTTAATTGGCCAACTCAAATACTTTCTGCAGTTCCGCGAGCGTACGTAGATCAGCTAGCTACTCCAACATCAAATGGTAGAATGTCTGGAAGCGATAAAAATAAATTGGATGGAATACCTGCTATTGATGCGGCCTTGTTCGAACCAGTAATTTGCAATTGGTCTGGATATCAAAATCCAACAACAGCCGGAGATATATATCCAGTCGGTTCTTTAATTAGCGATGCTTCTTATATCGATTATCAAAACGGCGCTAGAATTACTCGTGAAACTTCTGGAGTAAGTGGTGCTTTACAATTCAATTTCACACATTTTCAAAATATATCTGCGTCTTTCTTTTTCCGAGTTGCTAATTCTACAGGAGATGGTGCAGATGCGGTTTGGTTTTATGCATATCGTCACGAACGTCCAACATCGGAATTTGGAACTGGATTATCAACCGACGCCGGGCTGATAGTGTTTGCTAGTGAGTGGACTGATAGGTTTGGAGTTGTTTGGAGTAATAAAAAATCAGACGGATCTACGGTTCGTAACGATGTTAGTAGTGATGCGGATCAAACTGTAGCCTATGCTAATATTGATAACGGTGATTGGCATTTATTTGAAGTTAATATTTTAAATCAAAGGGTTTGGTACCGATTACAGTCATACAATGTTGCTGGTGATTCTTTTACCCTCATTGGACAGAACGTTTTCACATATGATAGTGGAACTTGGGGAACTTTAGATAAATCTGGAACCCTTATGGGTTTTGGTGCTCGAACTGGTGGAGCGGATGCTGCACATTTTATTCGTGGTGCAGTTGTATGTGGTAGTACGTCGTTTGGTTATGTTTTTCCCTCTACTGCTTATTTGGAAAAACCTCCTACTCAAATATAAAATATTTATATATAAAATATTTCTATATAAAATGGCTTTTAGTAGAACTCCATCGATGCGGCAAAATAATGTTATTATTCCTATTCCTAAACAAGAATCAAATATAAAAACATTCAAATCTCATACCAAATTTTTATTTAGTACTGTAAATGTTCAGGATAATAAGAAGCTTCAAGAATTAATTAAGTTATTAAAAAATCATATTATACTTCAAGAGTTTTGGAAAATAGGATTTAAATGGGAGAAAAAAGAAAGAATAACTCCAATACAATACCTATTGAGCTCGGGACAAATCCCAAAGAGCGTGGGGAATTCATTTTGGTGCTATTAAAAATAGACGAGAATGTCGGTATCTGAAGCAGATAAATGGGAACGCGACCGGTTCAACCAACGTAAAGGTCAGATGTTAAGTAATGTTGATCGATAAATATGATTATGATTTATATGCTAAAAAAGTAAGAAGAGTTTCAAACCATATAAGAAATATGGATTTTTCAATATTGGATTTGGAAGCTTATCAATGTTATGTGTAATCGTTTTAGGTATTTTACAATCTATTCCAACTCTTAATTTATCTCAATTATTTTTAGGTATTTCAATTGGGTCAATATCAGGTTTTGAATTGATCAGGAACTTATCAATACTTTTAGCAATTAAATTATATCTTAAAAAAAGAAAGGAAAAATATAAATCATTAAGAGATGTTGCCAAGCAATATAAAAATCAATTATATTTATATGTGCAAAAAATATTGGATGACGGAGAGATAACGATTCATGAATTATCAACCGCGGTTGAATTATATGAAAAATATTTAAAAGATAGAAATAGAATTTTAGATGTTGAAACTTTTACCGATATGGAATTAAAAGAGTTGGACAAACCCAAAGCTCCACCGATAGAAACATTAGGTATTTACGAACCTGAAACTATTGCTACTGGGGCACAAAGCCCGCGGTCAGGAAGTGCTGTAGAACTTAGTTTGTTGTTTAGTTTTTTTAATGCATATGTTATATATTCTTCCCAAAGTGGTAACTCTCTTCTGATCTAGGTTTAAATTTTTTATCAATACATAAAAATTCCAATGACTTTTTCAATAACATTTCGTTAGGTATGTTACCTATCCTTATAAACTTTGTATTCTCTCGAATAAGAAAATTGAAATAATATCCAACTAAAATTAAAATCCTTTCAGAGTCTTTCGAACTTAATCCCTTTCCTTTATTTAAATGGAAAAAGTTATTATATAAATAAACATTATTTCCGGGAATTAAAATTGGATCAGAAATGTCTCTTGTAAGATTTCTTAAAATTGTGTTTTTAAAATAGTAATATGAGTTTTCAATCTTTTTTGTTTTTTCAAATTGATATATTTTAGAACATGAATAACACATATGATATATATCTCCGTTTGCTGTTTGCCCTCTGTGCATAGTCACATTACATTTATTACACATAAATGTCTTTCATTTTTTTTTATTTTTTTAGATTAAAAATGGAGAGCTGGTTCAAAACCGATTCTAATGTGATTAATTATCTCACACCCAATATGTTGGAGAATAAAGAATATAATATTATATGTTTGAGACAGGTTAAATTTATTGGGCTTCAATCAATATTTTTACAATTAGATGGGCAAAAAATTTTATGTCTAAGCGGAGATGATGTTAAAAATTTTCCTGTTTTAGTTATTAATAAACCTAAAGCGTTTGTTATGAAATACTGCAACGAGGGTGGATTGCAATTTAAACTAAAACAAACAAATAATAAAAAGAGTGATAGGACTGTAAAATTGGCGGCTGTTTGGGAGGATGACGACGAAGACTAAATTTTTTATAAGAAAATGGATACGATAAAAATCCTTATCACTAAAGAGCGTGAACTTAATGATATTAATAAAAAAATAAATATAATTATATCTCAGAAATATCATGAGTATGGGGACGATATGTTTCCCATCCGATATGAAATGATAAAAGAAAACGTTTTATTAAATCTGCAATTGTTATGCTGAAATAGTAATTGAAATTGAAATAGATAGATTGGTTAGAAAAATAAAAAAACTTAGGAAAAAAATAAAGGATTGTTTAAGTTACCCTGACGACTGCGAGGAAAATTGGCCTTCAATATTATATGAAATCGAAATGGATATTATGCTTAAACAATTACATGCTTTAGTTTTTTTCCGCCCGAAGGGTCGCGGATTTTATCCGATAAGTAATTTTTCTGTTAATCTCTTCCAGTTATTCAAGACTTTTTCCTTATTTAATTTTTTAAGTTCTTTTGGAAATGTTGAATAATAATTATCTATATCTTTTTCATATTCTAGAAATGTATTATATTCACAATCACATTCGGATTCACAATCACAATCGTAATAATAATTATTTATTGCCGCTTTGTATTCATTATATTTACTTATTATATCTTCTTTTTGTTTTTTATCTTTTATCATATTTTTTATCTCTTCTTTTAAACCATATGGATATGTTTTAATTTTATCATCTAAATATCTTTTATCATCAAATGGACTTAATGTTTTTTTATCTGTCTCGATGACAAACATCTGATGCTTATCTGAATTTAATCGATATTGTGGAGCATGATAATTTTCAATTGTATTAAGGTAATCTAAAAGTACGTTTTTATAATCATCAAATGTTATCTTTTTTACTGCTGCTCTTGATACCCCTTTTATTTTTTTTACCTCTCCCTCCTGTCCTAAAACCTTAAATGCATAGCATTTTGATCTTATTGCTATAAACTCGGTTATGATTTTGCTATTTAATTCATCTTTCATTTTAAGTACAACTTTTTTATTTTGATCTGATTTTAAAGGATGGTTATCCGGATAGTCGGAGGTATCCAATGTATCCTTAATTTTTTCCATATCTTTATAGACATCGAACCTTTGGTTCGGGCTTTGCCCGATCATCTGTTTCAACCTTAAATACCAAACTGTCGGTGTCTGCATATATTGGATAGTTATCTGGCCATGTTTTATTTATAACATCATAATAGTATTCATACATTACCAGCTTTGCATAATCTAAAACAACCATTCCAATAAATATTGGTTTAAGAAATTTTGTTGTTTTATTTCTCATATGAATACCCATAAAGTTATCATCAAATTTTATAAAGTCTTTAAAGTTAGGTTTTGAGAAATATTTCTTTGCTTTATCAATATCCTTTTCTAAATGGAATTGGGTTCTATCTCTAATATTTTCAACCGTTTTTCCATAAAAAGCATTATTCATTAATTTCCAATAATCTTTCTCAAAATTTGTTTTTGACATCTGTCTCTGATTTGAATTAAAGTCAATATATTTAGCTAACCAATCTTCCTCAATAAACGATATTGTTCGATGTACTTTAGACACTTTTAATCCCTGCTTTTCATAAAATTGTAGAAGCTTATAATGCACTACATAGTTTTTCTTATCATGTAAATTTAATATTAATTTTTTTGTTGCTAGATGTTTTGCATTATCTGCTTTAAGATAATCTTTTTGTGTTTGTGATAAATCATCTTCATTAACTGAACAATGCTCTGGAGCTAAAGGATATTTATATGTTTTTGCTTTTGCTTCCCGAGTATATTGCAAATCCACTTCTACGATACAGCCCCTTCCTTCGGGAATATTTTTGTAATAATCGGGGTCATCTTCCCATTGGAAATCAGCTATTGGTAATTTTTGTTTCATACAACCACCGTATAAATTGTTTGCATCTAGATATAATACATATGATGATTTTTCTTTTTTATTATAATTTGGAAGATACTTATTATTTACTTTAGTATATCTATCTCCTAGTACACCCGAGAATCCGCCGCGAATTCCTCTCTCAATCATTAACAACATATCATGATCAGTTAGTAAATCAATCTTAACATCTGTATGTTTCAAACCACAAGCCCATGTTAATCCCGGTGCACTGAAACAATATGCGGGATCAATTTTAAAATTCTCATATGTATGATTCCTAAAGTTTTCAAATGCATCAGCTAATAGGAGAACATCTGCTTTAAGATATAGATTATGATAATCTTTAAATGTTTTACAATTAAAGTATTTCCATACTTTTTGAGCGTGTTCATAATCCGATTCACTTATGTTTGTTTGTGATAATGTTGAATAAAACTTTTCAATTGGGGGTAATTCGGTATGAAAAATACGTCTTCAGATGTTACATATTCATATGGGTAGATGCCCTTACGAGTTAATAGCATTAGTTCTTCCTCGGATAGTTTTTCTTTTTTGAAACGATTCAATAGATTGGAAAGTTTTTCTTTACTATTTCTAAATCCCATGGTTTTGGAACTAATGATGAAACAACATTTGCTAAAGATGTTGATAAGAATCTCAAGGAATCTAGAAAAACTAGATGGGAGTATTTCTTACCATATGTTATTGATATGTAATTTTCTGATGTTTTAGGTAATATATTTATTTCATATTCATCCTTTCCTAAATGAAGCAATTCTCGAACTAAGAAATGAAAATCATATCCGGAACCATTATGAAAAAATACTGGTATTTCCTTACATCCTTTTCCTTCTTTTGCATTACATGATCTACATGCTGCCCCTCGATAATTTCCTGTTAGATGACAATGTTCTCGTATCTTATTATTCTTACTTAAATGTCTTTTGCACATAAAACAATTTGTTGCATTTTTATAATTGTCTCTATCCTTATTTGTCATATTAATATTTTTTGATAATTTATCATATTGATTTTGAATATATTCAAATACATTTACTAATGATTCTGCCATGTGCTTAGCTGCATCATTACCGTGGTAAGTAATCATCCTTGATTTAAATATATGATCAGCTACAGAGTGTACATATATACAATAACTATTCGGAAACTGTTGTGCCAATTTTTTTGTGCATTCGTCCCGTAGGGTCGCATGCTTTGCATGATCCCATCATCAGATACCGTCTGTGATTCTTTTAAGGGAACATTTGTTGCTTCAAAATCAGCATATATTACTATTGGTTTTTTAACTGCCATATAATGTTGTTGGAACTTTAGGGTTGCATCTTCAGATGCTGGCATTATAGCATTAGTAAATTTGTGATCTAAACAAAATCGTTGGTGGTTTTTAAGAGCTGTTTCATCCTTTTTAAATGTAAAACAATTTCTACATAGTGGATATCTATTTCTATTTTCTCTTAAAAAAGAACTAATATCTTTTATGTATATATAATGTGTTTCATTTTCGCGCTGCATGTACAAAAGATCGATTTGATCTGGTGCTGTTATATCAGTTGCTGGCTTAACAAGATAACACCTTTTCTTATACCATTCTGGATCGGTTAAAATTTCTTCTAGATCTTTTGGTTCTTCAATTGTAAACACATTAATATTTAAACCATTCATTTTTTCAATCTTATATATATCATCTATTGCTACTGGGTATGATATGTTTTTCATTATTATTTCATCCTCATATTGTCTATAATTATATATTTTATTAATGTGTGATTCTACTTGATTGTGATATTTATGAATTAATAAACACCATAATAAACATTTATTATCTTTATTGTCTGGATTTATAATCATAGGTGATTTAAATTTGAGCTTCATATGTGATCGTCCTTTAAGAATTTCTATAGGTGCAATCTTTACTATTGCTGAATTACAGGATACAAATATAAACCCAGATCCGTTTTCTGTCATCTTATCTATCCATTCATCAAACTCAGCTTCTATTTGATCGAATTGATTGTTGTAATTTCCCATTGATAATAATGTTTTATATGATTCTTGTGAAAAGTTATTTATTACTTCAATTTCTGAATTTGCATTAAGAATATTTGGTTTTTTAAATTCTGTTTCAACTTCTATTTTATACTTAATTGGCTGTCGTTTGTTATTTGGCCTTATAGTATAATTGATTAATATGGTCTTTAATTTATCTTTCATTTGTTTAAAATATTCTTTATAATTTGTATTTATATCTATATCTATATATATTACTTCAGCTCCATTTTGTCCTTGTGGTTGGGGTTATCAATATCATTTAATTGTCTTTCTAAACGTATCTCATTTTCTGCCCTAATTCTTGCTTCTATTTCAGCCCTATCGGCAATTCGTTGTGCTTCGATTTGAGCTATTAATTGTGCTCTAAGTTCAGGGTTGTCGATTTGAGCTAAAATTGCTTCCATTTTATAGAATAAAATTTATATAATGTTTGAATTATTGATTTTTTAATTTTGCGTTTTTGGTGTCCAGACCCTCCCCCAGGAGCCTATTCGAGATCTGCTTTTGGTAACAGTAATCCATTGCCCATAACGTTTGAATTTAAGAAAATTCCTGAACCTGCTTTTGGTCGCATTTCGAGATATAATCCGCTTCCGTCGTGTTTTTCAATGATGTTAAAATCTTTTCCTAATTTATTAAAAATTTTCTGAACAGCTGGTCTAAAATTGGATCCAATATTGTCAAAAAATCCTTTAGCTTTCTCACCCGTTTTTTCTAAAGTTTGACCAAATTCATGTAGTTTATCTGCGACAACTCCACTTCCTTGGGTTGTTCCTTTTAGTACCAAACCATTCCCGTGATTTGTTCCTTGCAAGAGTAAACCTTTTCCGGCTGCTAACCTAGCTTCTGCATTTCTTTTTTGCTCTGCTGTTGCTGAACTACTATTAATGGTATCAATAAGTTTCTGTTTGAATTGTGCGTCCTGCGTTATTTGCTGTCTTTGAAATTCGGCCTCTCTTTTAGCTTTTTCGTCCGCAGCTTTTTTGTCATTTACTGCTTTTGCAATTCCAGCTGCTCCGCCAGCAACTCCTCCAGCTGCTCCAATTCCTGCAAAAATTATTGGGAGCAAAGCTGCAAGGGGCAAGATTCCCCCCTGTTTCGCTCTTAACTCTCCTAGCTGTTTTACATTATCATGAATTCTTTTTCCGGCTAAACCGACTGCTCCAGCTGCGCCAAGTCCTAAAAGAAGCGGTAGAATGGGTAGTAATCCGCCGTCCTTTTTAGTGTGAGTCTCCATTAAAAATTTCACATCGGAGTCTGTTAACCTATAATTTCTGCCGCGATTCTTAAAGGATATTGGCCTTCCTTCTTGTGCATATTTTGCTGCGAGTTTAAATGTATCGATGTCGTAGTCAAACTTTTTACCTAATCGATCCAATCTTTTTAACATTGTGTGGGTTTGCTTATTATCATCAAGATTTAAGGTATCTACAATTTCTCCTATAAAATATAACCGGTTTTCATCATTAACTGAGTCCATTTTTATATTGTTAAAATTTCTTTAATCCTTTTCCACCTTTAATAGTATTTAACATTTTATTAAAATCCTGAATATCTTTATTACTTATTGGTGCGCTTTTCGTGGGGGTTTCTGTTGGTTGTGCGGCTTGTGCCAGCTTTAAATCTTTTATTGCATTTATTTGTGAGAGGGTGTCGTTAAAATCTCTCAATTTCTTTAGTTCTTCTGCCGCTCTAGCTGCTTCAATTCCTCCTTTTACAGCATTTGTTATAGAGCCTGCTGCAGAGCCAGCTTGCCCTATAAGCCCCATATTGTCTTTAACAAAATTTGCTGCTGTTCCAACCAAATCAAAAAGTCCCTCACCTCGGTATTCAATTGGATCTCCTACCTGATACTCATTTATATTTTGCACATGTGTAACGTGTGTCATTTTTTGTTCTATTTTTAGTAACAGAAAAAAGAATACGAGAACACACAAAAGAATATTTTTCAACCCAAGATGGTGTATATACTGCATTGAGTCATTTTTTTCTGGACGTCCAGAATTTTTCTGGACGATTTGTTAAAAACTTATTCATTGATGGTGGGCACCCCATTTTACTTGTGACGCGCGGAGCCTGTCTTCTTCTTCCTGAGAGATGAGCTAGAACTGGGTTGATGGCTGTGGTTTTTATAGAGTTGGATGGCTGAGTGGGCGTTCAATTCCTGCTACGGCAAGATTTTGCAAGCTAGCCAATAGTGGCTATGAGAGTAATTTTTTGTTGAGTGTTACTATTACCATGACTCAGTTTAAACTCTTTTGTGACCCTTCGCGCCTGCGGCGCGGGCAAGGGGTTATAGAGTAGTAGTATAGAAAAAGACGCTTCTAGATCAGACCTTATTTTAATGGCCGTTTGTAAGGTCTTAAGAGGGGGGACGCGAGGGGAGTGTTGGGGAGTGTTTGGAAGTGTTGGGAAGTGATTTTTATTGTTAGGGGTGATTATGGGTGATTAGATGTATTAATGGTGTTTAGATGTGTTTTTTTATTTACCCCCCGTGTCCCCCCTCTAGACCCTTAAAACGGTCATTAAAAAAGTGCTCTGGGTCTAGAAGCGTCTTTTTCTATACTACTGACAGCCACTAAGACAGACAGACACAGACAGACAGGCAGACAGCCACTAAGACAGACAGACAGACAGCCACTAAGACAGACAGACACAGACAGACAGACAGACAGCCACTATAACTAACTCACTTAGCCAGTTCAGCCTGTGCAGGCGGAGCGGATCTCAACAGCAGGGCCGCTCTCAAGTCGAAATACTCAGCGCAGTTGCAGAGCAGATGCAGACTGGCCTGCCGCACCCCGGTTACGCTGGAATGCCAATAGGGCAGCGGCAGGCCCTCCAGCAGACTGTGCAGAGTCGGCACCAGTTCCGGACAGTCGGGCGTAGCGACTCGCTGCAGCAGCAGCTGGCTGAGCGTCTGGCGAACCCGCTGACTGGGACAGGCAACCAGCAGGTCCAGCAGGGCGGATTGGAAGCCCGACAGAGAAACGACGTCAGCTGGACGGAAGCCGGGCAAGCCGAACAGGGTGTTGAGAAGGATGGCGCAGGCGGCCTGGCCGACGGGCTCGCGGGTGTCTCTACGGGGGGTGCGATTGAAGGGTAATATTGGAATAAGAATCAAGGAATACGAAAACTAAAATTCTGGATTGCTGACACACTAAACTCAGGGATTGCTGACACACTAAATCCTAGATTGCTCATGATGGAATGCTCATAATAAGCATTGATACTGATATTTAAGATCTAAATTTCATTAAAAATCATGGAGCATGAATCTGTCAAACCTCAGAGACGCGGCGCAGGCCAACAGATGGGCAGCCAATCCGTCTGGAAGGCGCTGCTGCTGAGGATCACAAGCGCTAACAGACTTGGATACCAGGTGGCCAACCAGGTACAGCTGGCGCGGGGTCAGCCGCTCCGGAGCCAATTGGACCAGCCTGGTCGCGTGCTGCTCGGCGCACTCGGGCATGGAGAACAGGCACTGCAGAGAGTAGGTTAGCAGCGGCGAATCCGCGGACAGATCGTCTGCCAGCACCGGATCGGGGCAGGTGGGCAGCAGGTCCAGCACTGCGGCGGCTTCGTAGACGCCCTGGAAATTATTAAAAGGCGTTTTTAATATCCGGGTTTCCCCGACACATTATCGAGATTCCCCTACACATCAGGGGTTCCCCGGCCTATCATCAGGGATTCCCCTACACATTATCAGGGATTCCCCGGCACATTATCAGGGATTCCCCTACACATTATCAGGGATTCCCCTACACATTATCAGGGATTCCCCGGCACATTATCAGGGATTCCCCTACACATTATCAGGGATTCCCCGGCACATTATCAGGGATTCCCCGACATCGGGAGTTCCAGACACCTAATAATATCTTATTAATTAAAGTAATAACAATATATAATAATAATATAATTAAAAATAACCTACCTGTCGTAGGCAGCGCTTCAACAGCGGATAGGTGCGCGAATCGTCGGCCAGCAGATTGCTGGGCAGCGCCCGTTCGAGAGCGGAACAGGCGTCGCTAGACGGAGACTTGACATCGGCAAGTCTGGCGTGGGCGTCAATCGGCTTGTCTGGCTGGGTCGGGTCTGGGCGCAGGCCGAGCAGGAACAGAGGCCGCCATTCGTGCACAGCGCCTAGTAGGCGTTCGGTGCCGTCGACTGTTACGGCTAGGCCGACTCTGCGAGCATCAAGATGGGGAATGTTAACCAGGATTTACAGGTTTGGGATCGGACTTGGCAGGTTTGGAAACACGGGATTGACAGGTTTGGGATCACGGGACTGACAGGTTTGGGATCACGGGACTGACAGGTTTGAGATCATGGGACTGACAGGTTTGGGATCATGGGACTGACAGGTTTGGGATCACAGGATTGACAGGTTAGGGATCAAGGGATTGACAGGTTGGGATCACAGGACTGACAGGTTAGGATCAAGGGATTGACAGGTTGGGATCACAGGACTGACAGGTTTGGAATCACGGTATTGACAGGTTTGGGATCACGGTATTGACAGGTTTGGGATCACGGGATTGACAGGTTCGGAAACACGGGATTGACAGGTTTGGGATCACGGGATTGACAGGTTTGGGATCGCGGGATTCACAGGTTTGGGATCACGGGATTGAAAGGTTTAGGATTGCGTGAGTGACAGGTTTGGGATCACGGGATTGACAGGTTAGGGATCAAGGGATTGACAGGTTGGGATCACAGGACTGACAGGTTAGGATCAAGGGATTGACAGGTTGGGATCACAGGACTGACAGGTTTGGAATCACGGTATTGACAGGTTTGGGATCACGGTATTGACAGGTTTGGGATCACGGGATTGACAGGTTCGGAAACACGGGATTGACAGGTTTGGGATCACGGGATTGACAGGTTTGGGATCGCGGGATTCACAGGTTTGGGATCACGGGATTGAAAGGTTTAGGATTGCGTGAGTGACAGGTTTGGGATCACGGGATTGACAGGTTTGAGATCACGGGATTGACAGGTTTGGGATTCACGGGATTGACAGGTTTGGGATCACGAGATCAAAGGGAAGTGATATTGGGATAAAGCCGACAGGTTGGAGTTCATGAATCCAACAGAGAGATATCAAAGCACCTCACCTAGAAGCGGAATCGCAATTAAGCGCAATAGCCAGTTCCTCGCGCAGCTTGCCAAACGTTAGATGACTGTGCACAGCCAATTGAAAAGCGGCCCGTTTAGGCCTGTCGCAGTCGACTCTGAGCTGCATCTCCTCGCCGGGATAGGTGGCGCAGTGCAACGGCCTCAATCGTTTGTGCTGATAGTCAGATTCGGCAGTTTGCAAATAGAATTCTAATAGGCGAAGCACGCCGCTAGTGCCTTTAGAGCCGGAATCGTTCAAATGACCGAAACAGTCGTTTAAGAATCGTTTGTGCAAATCGTTAGCCGCCGAGCCCGCTTTAAGCCGAATGCTGACGCACCGATAATAACAATCCATTAAGCAGTCGAGTGCCGCGCGGAACACGGCCGGCCGATCCGAGCGCAGGTACAATGACCACAGATAGGACGAGCCGAATAGTTCGAGTTTTTCAACTGTCAATTTGCGCTCCGAGTTAAACGAGGTTGGCTGGACAATGGTCAGATTGCCGGCGGCTTGGTTGATCCGCTCGAAGAAGTATTTGAAGCAGGAAAATCCATTTGGCGTCACCTGGGCGGAGAGTTTATTGAAATCGATGTGCGCTTATTAGACTACTGATGAAGTATAGTAAGTAGCATATCCAAAATTTCATGAAAGATCTGATAACGGAGAGACCATAAATTTCAGGATCGTTTACCCGTTAATTTAAGGATCGTTAATCCGTTAATTTAAGGATCGTTAATCCGTTAATTTAAGGATCGTTAATCCGTTAATTTAAGGATTGTTAATCCGTTAATTTAAGGATTGTTAATCCGTTAATTTAAGGATCGTTAATCCGTTAATTTAAGGATTGTTAATTCGTTAATTTAAGGATCGTTAATCCGTTAATTTAAGGATCTTTAATCCGTTAATTTAAGGATCTTTAATCCGTTAATTTAAGGATTGTTAATCCGTTAATTTAAGGATCTTTAATCCGTTAATTTAAGGATCTTTAATCCGTTAATTTAAGGATTGTTAATCCGTTAATTTAAGGATCTTTAATCCGTTAATTTAAGGATCGTTAATCCGTTAATTTAAGGATTGTTAATCCGTTAATTTAAGGATCCTTAATCCGTTAATTTAAGGATCGTTAATCCGTTAATTTAAGGATTGTTAATCCGTTAATTTAAGGATCTTTAATCCGTTAACTTAAGGATTGTTAACCCATTGATCTAAGGATTGTTAACACGTTAATTTAGGGATTTTTAATCCGTTAATTTAGGAATTGTTAATCCGTTAATTTTGGGATTTTTAATCCAGTAATTAAAAAGATTGTTGATCCGTTAATTAAAATGATTTTTAATCCGTTAATTTCAGGATTGTTAATCCGCTAATTTAGGGATTGTAAATCCGTTAATTAAAAGGATTGTTACTCCGTTAATTTAGGGATCGTAACTTTTTCAATTTACACCTGTTAATCCATTAATTAAAAAGATTTCTAATCGGTTAATTAACGAACGGCTCTGCTTACACTTACCTTGGCAATATCCAACTGCAGAAAATGGTTCTCAAACAGTTCCTTCCTAGTCTTATCCTCCAAGTCATCGAACGATCGAACCAACCAATTAAAGAAGGCATCCCGATCGGTCTCAGTGGAACTGTCGCCCGAGATTAGCGCTGTCCACATCTCTAACACTCGAATTTTAGTTAAATACAGGTCGGCATTCCTCAGAATGTAGTGTATGAGATCCAAATGTAGTCGCAGATACTCTTCGTGAGTATAATTACCATCTAGAGACGAGATGGCGCACAGATGCTGACCAAATTGTTTATAACAATCGCGCTGATGATCTTTAATAGACGTAACCAGCACTAGTACCAGTTCGTGGCCTTGGTTCCATTCGTTCAATGTATTTTTAGCATCGTTCTTATAGCCGTTAGACAAGGAAGAGCAGAGCTGGTACAGATAGTTAACAGACGGATAGACCAGCTGCTTAGCTTTGATATTAGCCACACACTTAGTGAGATACTGTCGACGCAGGTTATCCTTTGCGTAGTCTTTCAACAGTGCCAGGTGTTGCTGCAACACGCAATCAATCTGCTGCCTACCTAGGCCAGACTCGTGCGCCATCTCCCACAGAATCTGCAGCGCCTTCTCTTTAGCTGCTAAGCCAACTAATTCCACTAGTTTGGACCAATTATCCGATCGGCCTTTGGCCGCTTTCCAATCGGCTTGAACCAGTTGCAACAGGTGGCCAAGGGTGTCCTCGGGTAGGCGCGATGCGGCAGCGGCCAGCACTGGGAACAGAGCCGGCGACGAGTGCGCCATGTGCCACAGCTTGGTGACGTCACTCACTGACAGCTTGGCCCCGATGAATTCTACAATCTCTTTCACTCCGTCGCACATTTGCATATTGTCTAGTGAGTGACCGTCGCCCAGAGCCAGGCTGAGAACTTCTTTCTCTTGCATCCATTGGAGCAGCGGCTCCAGGCCGATGCTCTGACGCTTCTTAGCCGAGCTGGGGTCCTTAGCCGTGGCCATCATGCAGCCAAGCTCCTTTAGGCCGTTCATTCGACTATTGAACCGGCCGCTTCCTAGCATAGCTTGCACCAGGTTTGTGCGGGCCTGGATGGGTTGGAGCGAAGGCTTGCTTTGTTATAACAGAATCGCCGGAGATTACAGATTTTGAGCATGAACTGCTAAAGCCGTTATCAGAATTAGGATTGAGATTAAAAATGGGACTGACATTTTGGGAATGGAAGGGCTCAAAATAACACAAAGGGTGAGATTTTGATATGGAAAGGCTTTAAACTACCACTGAGGGTGAGACTTTGATATGGCAAGGCTTTAAACTACCACTGAGGGGTGGGATTTTGATATGGCAAGGCTTTAAACTACCACTGAGGGGTGGGATTTTGATATGGCAAGGCTTTAAACTACCACTGAGGGGTGAGATTTTGATATGGCAAGGCTTTAAACTACCACTGAGGGTGAGACTTTGATATGGCAAGGCTTTAAACTACCACTGAGGGGTGAGATTTTGATATGGCAAGGCTTTAAACTACCACTGAGGGTGAGACTTTGATATGGCAAGGCTTTAAACTACCACTGAGGGTGAGATTTTGATATTGCAAGGTTTCAAACTACCACTGAGGGGTGAGATTTTGATATTGCAAGGCTTCAAACTACCACTGAGGGGTGAGATTTTGATATTGCAAGGCTTCAAACTAACACTGAAGAGTACCACCAGAAAGCAGTCCCCACCTGATCACACGCGGACACCTCCTTATCCCGGAAGCGCAGGTACAATAGTCGCACGCCGGACAATAACTGAAATACGCGCAAATCTCGCCGTTTCAAATCGTCCTTGCCCAGGTTGGTGCACATAGTCAATGCGCGTTCGCAGGCGGCTTTCAAATAATCTTGAAATGTATCCGTGCTAACCTGCTCGGCGCACAGGCCAAACGGGAACAGTGCATAGGCCAGATCGTTAACAGTGGCATCCGGAGCTGAGCACAGATTGCGCAATCTTTCAAAGCCTTTACAGCTGGCAAATTTGTTAATGAGATGGCACAAATAGCCGTAGGGATCCCGGTGCAAGTTCAAGTTTGAGCTAGACGAGAACAGCCGCTCAGAATTGAGACTCTCTCTTAGTTTATCCTTCCAGAAGTTCTTATCGGTCTTCTTGGCTTTGTGCCGTTTGTGGTATTCAGTCTGGGGATTCAGCGCCAGGGCTAGCAGTTCCATCAGCTGGCAGCACATTGGCGTGTAGCCTAAGCGCTCGGCTATGAGCTCAATTAGAAAGTTGAGCATATCGAATATGCCCTCCTGAATGTCGTGCATCCAAGTATTTACCTGAGAATGCAAGGATTAGAAGATAAATAAAATACTAGAATAACTAAATACGTAACTCGAAAAAAACCTGCGCGCATCTACTTTTATTCAGTAGCAAAATTTGTCTTTTGCCTGAACAAAACAGTAAGCTACAATCGTCTCTGCCTATCTACCAACAGACTCAAATCCAGTGTGCCTGTGTAGCGAGCAAGATAGAAAAAGGGTGGCGCAACAGCCTCCAGCAAGGTCGATAAGCAGTTTGGCCTTCCGCTTGCCCGCTTGTGACATTGTGAGTGGGTCTATCTTGTGTATCATACGTGTCTAACACCCCGCCGACTCGGCTGGGTAGTCGCAATACCGCAGACCCAAAATGCAGAGGTAGTACTAATTAGATGCCGAGGCATTTAGTCTTATTAGTATAGTTATAGTTACTCCTCCTGTTTACCCAAAAGTTAATTTTTGCTTTAGGGGTTCTCTCGTAGGTAAAGGTGAAATTTCGAAGTTGAGCATGTATGTTGTGTATTATAATACCGGAGGCTTAACCTGCTTCTTCGCTGGCTGCGGATTCACTAGCGATTTGACTGAGATTTGAATATGTGCTTCAAGAGATATGGATAATTAAGTAGAGAAAGGTCGGTCCAAAGAGTACTGAGGTCGCCTAGTATAGAGTGCCAATAAGGATGAAAATCTGAAGCCGATTTTTAGAATCCACCCACCCCCTCCGGTCACCAAGCTTCTTAGTCTATGGCACAAGTTGTGGCTCGAATGGTGTACAAAGCCGATGCTCAGAAATATACATAGAGTGCATGAGAAAAATACAAGTAGCTAATGTAGCTGGACGAATACCGTGTATGCTTAAAACGTCCTCAAGACTTTATTTCTGTATCTATACTGTAGCCGTACGTACATTTATTGCATTGTGTAAGGAGAAAAGAAGTTGAGCAGGATTCTTGCAGCAGAGTTGGAAAGACAAAAACATAAGTGATAAACAGGCAGAGTGAAGGTCCTTGAAAGGCAGACGAAAGAAGGATACAGATGCACCAGAAACGCAGTTATTGCAATTAGCTACCGCGCACTTTAGTGGCATGGCTGTTGTTGTTCAGACGTAAGGGCTATATGGCATGGCTGTTACGGAGTTGTGTATCGACGGCGGCAACTGAGTCTGGTGACTGAGCGATGTTGTCTTGCTTATTTGATACATGCATTTTCTAAGTGTGAAATGTCTTATATTTCTGAGCATCGGCTTTGTACACCATTCGAGCCACAACTTGTGCCATAGACTAAAAAGCTTGGTGACCGGAGGGGGTGGGTGGATTCTAAAAATCGGCTTCAGATTTTCATCTTTATTGGCACTCTATACTAGGCGACCTCAATACTCTTTGGGTCGGTCATAGACTTACACAAGCTAAAATTTAAGCTAAAAATAGCATTCAGCTTGAATTTTTATCGATTTTTCTCGCATGCATAAACTGTCTATGGCCAAATTCGATGCAGTAAATGAGAGGGGCTGCCTCAGAAAACTAAGACTGCAGTTGCTGTGCTGAGTCCATAACAGTCGCGATCAATTGGAGAGCGAGGTTAGGAGGGTCCTGCTGCACCAGATTCCGAGAAATCTGTACGCAGACGCCATGGACAAGATGCAAGACCGATGGGAGAAGTGCGTCATGTCTGGTGTTGACTACGTTTAGAAGACAACTCTGCCAACCGATGAGTGATTTTAACGTTGTTCGCTTGTATAACAATTTTGCTTGTTATCACCTGTTATCACCTGTTTTTTTACTGTACTTTTGTTGTGTTGTTTGGATTTTCTTGGAGTGATTAATAAAAGTTTTCTGCAGACACAGCTTGTGTAAGTCTATGACCGACCTTTCTCTTCTTAATTATCCATATCTCTTGAAGCACATATTCAAATCTCTTGCAATTGGTGTCATTTTAAAGCTTTCCCTACGTCCACACCGAGTAATAGTAACACTACTTTCCGGATGCCCCTCGTATTTAGCATATGTTCATTTAGTATTTTGAGTCACTTGGTTTAAGTTTCACTTTAAAAATAGCATCTAGATTATCGACTTTTCAAGGACCCCCTACCAGCAAGATACACTACGTATCAAAACGAATCTCAAATCTGAGTCTCCCTTACCTGAGAACTATTGAGCAGTTTTTGAAAACACTCTGGCAATGCGCGATTAATAAACCGAGTAGCATTCTCCTCGGCCTCAAGCAGCTGATCCCTAGCCAATCTGGTGCAGGCCTGCATGCACACGCAAAGCGATTCGTGCTGCTTGAACGGTATGCTCCATTTCTCTGTGAAAGTTCGGCCCTCCAGCTCTAATAGGGCGGCCAATGGGAACCCGGCGGCTGCTGCGGCCGGCTCGTCAATGTGCATCTCTTCGCCGACGCATGGCGACGCGCCGGGGTCTCCGCCATCCACAGCCGTTGTCGACGTTACCATGGGAACGACGGCCATAGATGGCGAGGATAGATCGCATGGGAATCCAGTTGAATTTTTAACATTTTCAGCTGGCCGAGTGTCATTCACCAGCACTGAGATGGCCTCGGAGACGTCATTTTTAGCGATGCGCAGAGCCTCGCGAATGTCGCCCTCATCGGGGAAGCCCATGGACAGCAGGGTGCTGACCAGACTCTCGTTAACCTCCATTTTGCTGCTGCACACAGGAGCCAGATAAACAATTTCTTCTTGTCTAATGCTGTGTTATTTGTTTGTCTGTCTGTCTAGATGTTTATTTCTGCTCTACATCTGCGCCACAGCAAGTGCGCAGTCTGAATTCAATAGATACAATTTTATAGATATTGACAAACAATGCTAAAAAAATACATACTACTAAATATAGTTGATAAGTAGTATCCAGCAAACAAAATATACTAAATTTTATTTTTTCCTAAAGAACCAATTCAAATATGCAAGTAAAGATGACCAAAAAACTAGATGTCCCATTAGGAAATAATTGTCCCTTAACTGTGTCAAATGGCACATAAAACCAGATAAAAAGAAATTAGTCAGTTAGTTACAAAAATGGGCACAACTGAGAGTTATGGTTTGGCATTTGTTTATTGTTTGTTTTGTTTGGTGCAGTAATATGTTGATTAGCATATTTATGTCATAAATATGCCAAATAGCATAGTTATTACAATGTAGTTGGTTGAATTATATACTTTTTTAAACCAATTATTTTCCATTAGGACATAGAAAAATTTCTTAAGCAACAAAAAAAATATTACTCATGATATGATAATTCTTTATTATTTGAGTATTTTATACTATAAAAGATTGGTATTTCAAAAAAAATTCAAATAATATTAATAGTATTTGACTTGGTCTAAGATTATTGAACAAAAATACAAACTATAAAAAGCAAAATTTCAAACATGCTATATTTATTTGATGATTTTTAAAGTAAAAATGGATATAAAAATAGCCTTGTTTTAAAATTAATTGATTAATAAAGAATAATTGATACTTATATATAATCATTGCTAATAGAAATCATTGCCAATAACTAATAGCAAACAAAACAAAGCAAAAAATTTAAATGACTTAATTGACTTTTTGACTTAAAAACTTTTTAGACAAACAATTAAAAAGATATTTAGCATTGCCATATAGACAATTATATTAATTATAATAGGAAATTTGGTCTAATATACATTTTTGTTATATAAATTTAATGCCAGCTTCTTTTTAACTTTTTATAGATAATTGATAGATAGGCCCATACATGCACAACCTTCAAAATTCAGTCAGCTATGCAACTTGTTTTAACAAAAAATGTGATGTAGTTTTTGGCCAAAAATGTGACTTACATATAAAAGAAACCCTAAAGCAAAATTAATGCAACTTTGGGTAAACAGCAGGACTGACTACAACGGGTTTTTCAAAAGTAATGAGAATTTTGTTATAACTTTTGATTGGATGAACGCATGAACCTGAAATTTTTGCCCAATCATTTTATACAAGCAACAAGTGACAAGTGGATGAGTAAGAATGACAAGTTTGTGCTGCTTTCACTGACTGTCTATTAGCTGACTGCAGACTTCAGGCAGAAGATGGTAACAATCTGTGCAGCACCAATCACTGGAGCTGCAACTGTGGCCAATGTTTCTAACACTGATGGAGGTCTTGCAAGAGTGGGGACTGATGCCCAAGCTAAGTGGCTGCACTATTGATGATGGTTCCATAATGGTTGTGGCCTTCAGAGGACTTGATCTGCAATGAGTCTCGTGTGTCATCCATTGGTTGCAAAATTGCATTTGCAATCATTTGCCTGATGGTGCAAAGGATAGTGCCTAGCGGTTTGTCTCTTGGCTGGTGATTCTCTGCAAGAAGATTGTCAGCCACTTTTGCCACTCCAAAGATTCTAATAAAAATCAATTTAAATATAAGCAAATTTGTCAAATGCTTGTTTTAACATCTGCTATTGTGATATTTGATATTTGGTATTCATTATTTGGCTAGTTTGTATCCAAATATTCAGTATTCGGATTTGGTAAAATCTGATAATTGTTCCATCTTTAAAAATTGTTGGGTGAAAATTTCAGGTTCATGTGTTTATCCAATCAAAAGTTGTAACAAAATTCTCATTACTTTTGAAATACTCATCATATGATTGTCTTATTAAGGCAAAATGCCTTATTATCTAGGGGCCTACTTAGTACTTGGATATTTATTGGGGTGGGCATTTTTGTGACTTACCTTGGTTGGCCACCAAATTGGTCAGCCAGATTGGCCAACTGATGCACATGTATGGATAGGCCTATCATTTTATATCAAATGGGCACTTTTGTAGATAGCAGTCTAATATAATTAAAAAGTTAATTAGAATATTAAGGCATAAACTCAAGATTTATAATAAAAAAGCAAAAAATGTTAGCTATATAATGTTAGCCTAACAAAAAAAATTATATGTAAATGTATATCTAAAAATTTCTACCAAAATATACATTAATATTTTTAACTGCTTACTATCTACATTTATTAATTATCTTACCTAAATTTGTTATTAAAACAATAGATAAAAAGAGAAAAAATTGAAAAAGATACTGCTTACTTCTAAAAAGGCTGCTTTTTATGCTTAATTTTTTATTGCTAGCTATTGTTACTATTAAATAGCCTACAATAATAGACAAACTGTCTATGGCAATCTTTGAGCAAATGATATACCTCTCTTCATTCACAGCGCCTCCCTTCATTCACAGCACCTCTCTTCATTCATAGAATGATTGAGTGAAGTGACAATTTCTTTAAAAATTGGGCAATGTCCTACTTTCCCACATTAAATTATTTTGACCCAATTTTTGTTATTTTCAGTGTAAATCATGGCTAGACAACCTTGAGTGCCTATAAATATCCTACCTCCTGCCAATTTGCGGCTATTGGCTGACCTCTATGACCTTGGAATCAGTCATTGAGAATACTATTGAAGGCACCTGGGCCCACATGAAGGCAAAGTTTTGTAGTCAGCATGGCACCAATGATGACCTTTTTGACTCCCATCTTAGAAAGTTTCTCTGGCACTGACTCTAGGGGCCTACCCAAAAAGAGCTTCGGCAACTTTCTGTACTGGCTGACACATTACTACACCATATACTACTCTTTTTAATACCTAAGACTCATTTTAAATCTTGAATAAACTTGCTTTTGTTTGTTCATTTCAAATTTTATATCAAAATAATAATTTAACATGGGAAACTAGGACATTGCCAAAAATTGTTTTAAATAAATAAAGCTTGGAAGTTGTTGGAGTGATATTTAACAATTTATTTCTAGCGATAAAAGCGTATTTAAATACAAAAACTCTTTAAAATGATTGTGTTCCAAAATTATAGCACTTCTTTGTCAATATAGCTTTCAAGCAATCATGCCATCATGGAACCATAAATCTTTTTTTATAAATGAGCACCTCATGCTCATATACTAGGCCTATTTCAGTTTCAGAAGACAATCATTTAAACAAAAATTGCCCCAAAAATTAAACACATTCTGAAACTAGGCCTATATATAGCACTATAGGCCTATTTCTCTGTCTCAAGAGGCCCCCACTTGCACAGATCTAGGTAAACTTGTCAACTTTTTATTTGTCAACTGTGTTGTATAGCGTATAACTGATAGGCCTATGGAGTATAACAAAGTGTATATATCTTTTTCCATTCTATTTTGGCAAACATGCAATCAAAGTCAAAATCTTTTCATTCAATTCAGACAGCTTATGGTAGTTCTTAGCTAGATGTGCATTCAATTCCGACAAATGTGCTTTCAAAAGCAACAATTTTCAAACAAAGCAAACAAGCTACCACAAGAAACCGACACTTTGTAATCAATTCAAACAATTTACAATCAATTCCAACAGTTGGCTATGAATTGGCTTTTTCTGTCTTCCTATCTATGGCTCATACTGCAAAATTTCCAATCAATTCCAACAAATTTCAATCTATTTAGACAAGCCATTGGAGTACATACTACATTGCTACTTTGGGTTTTTCAGGAAAGCAAGCATGAAGGCCAGTCTTCAGTTCAGCTAGAGTAACATAAGGGTTAACTTGAATCAACTCTTCAAGAAAATCCAACATCTCTTGATCCACTCCCTCATGCTAACATGCTTAGGACCTTCTTTTGGCATTTTAGCTGGCTTTCCACTTTTCACAATTGTATACATAGTTGTTTGCTTGATGCCCATTGCCCAAGCAAGATGCACAAAATCGTCTCTATTTGCGTGTGCATCAATGAGCCTCTGCCAATCGTTGTTACTCACTTTTGCATTTGGCATTATGAGCATATTCTTGAGGTCTTCTATATAATACAATTTGATTCAAAAAGCTATAGTAGCTCCTATATGTATGCTTCATTCTGTCAAATGAAATGGTACCTATACTTAAATTTCAAATTTTTCTCTTCATGATATGTCTATGGCATTGAGTCATGGCCCCATCTAACCTTAATAGTTGGAAAAAACTTTTGTTTCTGTTCATTGCAAAAGTACAGAAGTATATATGCAAGGCTAAATCTATCTATGGGTGTTCTGAATCTCCAAGTTTCTTTCCATGATGTGTCTATGGCATCTAGCCCTGGTCCCAACCAAAGTAAAAAGTAGCTTGTTTAAATAGATTGAAATTTGTTGGAATTGATTGGAAATTTCGCAGTATGAGCCATAGACAGGAGGACAGAAAAAGCCAATTCATAGCCAACTGTTGGAATTGATTGCAAAGTGTCAGTTTCTTGTGGTAGCTTGTTTGCTTTGTTTGAAAATTATTGCTTTTGAAAGCACATTTGTCAGAATTAAATGCACGTCCAGCCAAGAACTACCATAAACTATCTGAATTGAATGAAAAGATTTTGACTTTGATTGCACATTTGCCAAAATAGAATGGAAAAAGGTGACAATAAAGGCAGCCATTGTAAATCCCACTTGCACAGCACAGAGTCCTCCGCTTCCACTGACTCTTTACATAGTGCAAAGATAATTGTTTAAAGAGAGAATTGAGAGGGGTTACAAAGCGAAATGTGTACCACGCTATCTCCCTCTCAATTTTAGAAGACAATATTTTAATGCTACTTTTAGATAAAAATGATCGATAACCGAAATTGTGCTTACATCTGCGGAATACTAATTGTTTGCTAGAAGAGTAGAAAAACGATAAAAAGTTACTTTTTCTTCTATAGTTTTAGAATATGATCATTCCGACTGTCGACTGTCTGTAGCTGTAGTGTAGTACGTGTAGGGGGCCTAGTAGATTCACTGCTTGTAGAATATATTATAATATAGAGTTTGTCATTATACGAATGAGATCTTCATTTGTACAATTTATTGACATGTTAACTTGACAATTTACATTAACTTTGTCACCTGGTTTGGCACACTTATTTACCCAAACAAACAACTATTCCACGAAGAAGTTCCTAGAATAGAAGTAGTACCGTTTAAGACAGTAGTAACAGTTAAAAAGTGATGAAAATGCTTTTAAAAACTGCTTGTAATTTGAAAACATTTTTATTCGAATACAACAAATGCTTTCAGGTAAAACAAATATTTAGCTATTTAATTATTTGTAAACAAACACTTAACAACAAGTTTTTTATTTAGGTATTTTCATCATTAGATATATAAAATTAAAAAAACCATTGTTTTCACCTCTACGTAAAATTACACCCACGTTTTAGAAAGACGTCATAAATTCTTTTTTTGAGGCTCCTATAAGACAGAAAATTTGAACGCGCTATTGAATTGAATAGCTACACGAATGATTTAATCAGCCTTTATACTTGGCATTCTTTACAACTTTGCTGGAGGACGTTGTGTTTTGTGTCGTATTTTGTGTCAGAGCATGCAGGTACACAATAAGGTAAAAATGAATATTAAAGCAGTCCGCTGCTTTGTGAGTAGTTTAGTTCTCGTTCTGTCAAAGTTTGTGGTTTAGGCCATAGACATAAAAGTGCAGGCTTCACAAAGGGTTGCTTAAATATTCATTTTCCGAACACAGTTTTTACATGTATTATTATAGCCTCACCTATTTTGATCAAACAGCAGTTTGATCTATCTAATCTAACCAAACAGAAGGAACTTCGTTTTCATCAAATGAAAAGTGCCTATGTGTTGAAATGCCCAGCCGCGGGGCTTGGCTCCCGCAGCCCCACTTTCCCCTACTCTTTCATTCTAATTATCCCGCAGCCTATAGCTTGCTGAGGAAAAAATATGGCGCGATAACAGTTAATACCCATACAGTAATATACCATTCAAACACGAAAAACAGTTCCCTTTCATTTCGAATATGTTGAAACATGCATGGGTTAAAAATTAAGAATTAGGACTTCTAGACTAGAAAATCTAGAGAAGCTGAACTTCTAAAACTATACTGACTATTCCCTGGCGCCAAAACGAGAAAGTGAGAGCCAGCTAGGGCGCCAACGGAGGCACACAAAAATGAATGAATTGCTTTAGTAACTTTAGTCTCCAACAGAGCAGCAAATTATGCTACTCAAAAGTAATAAAATGATTCTTGAATTGTATAATATACAGCTGTAATATATATATATCTACCTAATCATTGTACCGTGCAATCTCAATTTCAAATAAACGTTTTATCACGCTCTCATTTCTATCGTTGAGAAAACTCTTTAAAATCTCAGCATTTCGAGTCAAGTATCTTAATAAATCCAGCGCCGCAAATTCAATGCTCTGGTTGAAGCTGCAGGTGCAGAGGATGCGGTTCGATTTTGTTTGCATTTAATCGTAAAACAAACAATACCAGCTACAAACGTATTCGCGTGTATAAGGTATGAGATAAAAAGCTATGGGAATGCATTGAAATAATTTCTTAAAAAGAGTTATAACACAGCAGTTTCTTCACATACCGTAGATGGGCATCACAAACCCGACAAATCACAACTCCGAAAAGCGCTTTCCATCATAAACCCGATATATCACAAACCCGAAAAATCACTAACCCGAAATATCATAACTCCGAAAGTTC
The DNA here is from genome assembly GCA_002269645.1 of Macrostomum lignano. Taxonomy (NCBI): domain Eukaryota; kingdom Metazoa; phylum Platyhelminthes; family Macrostomidae; genus Macrostomum; species Macrostomum lignano. The sequence continues at coordinate 28,422 of NIVC01000138.1, forward strand.
TAGCAATGTCCAACACTATTTTGGTTTTCGGAGTTATGATCTTTCGGGTTTATGATGGGAAGTGCTTTCGGAGTTGTGATTTTTCGAGTTTATGATGGCGACCCCCGTAGATGAAAGTGCAAGCAAGCTAGAAAAAAGGCGCATATGAGCATAGCAGGATCAAATCACAACATTTAAGGAGAATTCAGCGATCAATCATATACTGGTTGCCATGGTAATGTCAAACAGCACCAAACTCGAAGCATATGCTGAACGTCAAAAAGTTTGTTAAAAAAATTTCTATCATGTGCAATACTGTAAAGGTACTGTAGGAAAACTGAGTAATTAAAAAAGCAAAATCCTCTCCGATTAGCAATGAGCTCAAGCAAAGCCATGTTAGTTAGCATTAAATATGAAATATTGCAAACATTATGACAATGGAAACGGTGCCGAAATAAATATATTCGTGTTTTATGAAGGTTGGGTGGCAACTAAGGAAACAAAAAAAACGAGCAAAAGTAATTTTATTTTCAAAGTCACAGAAAACTTCCCATCTCTTTAATGCGTTCATTCTCGGACAGAACTTGGCACAGTTAAATACTGAATAAATTTAATAATATGCTGCTAGGAAAATCAGATTTAAAAAAGCTGGTAGCAGTTAAGGGGTGTCAAATTGAGCACCGGAATTCAACCCGAAGTAAGCCCCACACCCAGCAGACCGTGATCGGCTACTTTTTGAACTTTTAGTTGACTTGAGGTGTCTTTTAGTCTCCAGGTGTCATATAGCCCAAGTCCCTTTATTAGACTGCCATTCATCCCTTAGACTGCCATTCATCCCTTAGACTGCCATCCATCCCTTAGACTGCCATTCATCCCTTAGACTGCCATCCATCCCTTAGACTGCCATCCATCCCTTAGACTGCCATCCATCCCTTAGACTGCCATCCATCCCTTAGACTGCCATTCATCCCTTAGACTGCCATTCATCCCTTAGACTGCCATCCATCCCTTAGACTGCCATTCATCCCTTAGACTGCCATCCATCCCTTAGACTGTCATCCATCCCTTAGACTGCCATCCATCCCTTAGACTGCCATTCATCCCTTAGACTGCCATCCATCCCTTAGACTGTCATCCATCCCTTAGACTGCCATTCATCCCTTAGACTGCCATTCATCCATCCCTTAGACTGCCATCCATCCCTTAGACTGCCATTCATCCCTTAGACTGCCATTCATCCATCCCTTAGACTGCCATCCATCCCTTAGACTGCCATTCATCCCTTAGACTGCCATTCATCCATCCCTTAGACTGCCATCCATCCCTTAGACTGCCATTCATCCCTTAGACTGCCATCCATCCCTTAGACTGCCATCCATCCCTTAGACTGTCATCCATCCATCCCTTAGACTGCCATCCATCCCTTAGACTGCCATTCATCCCTTAGACTGCCATCCATCCCTTAGACTGTCATCCATCCCTTAGACTGCCATTCATCCCTTAGACTGCCATTCATCCATCCCCTAGACTGCCATCCATCCCTTAGACTGCCATTCATCCCTTAGACTGCCATTCATCCATCCCTTAGACTGCCATCCATCCCTTAGACTGCCATTCATCCCTTAGACTGCCATCCATCCCTTAGACTGCCATCCATCCCTTAGACTGTCATCCATCCATCCCTTAGACTGCCATCCATCCCTTAGACTGTCATTCATCCATCCCTTAGACTGCCATCCATCCCTTAGACTGTCATTCATCCATCCCTTAGACTGCCATCCATCCCTTAGACTGCCATTCATCCATCCCTTAGACTGCCATTCATCCCTTAGACTGCCATTCATCCCTTAGACTGCCATCCATCCCTTAGACTGCCATTCATCTCTTAGACTGCCATTCATCCATCCCTTAGACTGCCATCCATCCCTTAGACTGCCATTCATCCCTTAGACTGCCATCCATCCCTTAGACTGCCATCCATCCCTTAGACTGTCATCCATCCATCCCTTAGACTGCCATCCATCCCTTAGACTGCCATCCATCCCTTAGACTGCCATTCATCCATCCCTTAGACTGCCATTCATCCCTTAGACTGCCATTCATCCCTTAGACTGCCATCCATCCCTTAGACTGCCATTCATCTCTTAGACTGCCATTCATCCCTTAGACTGCCATTCATCCCTTAGACTGCCATCCATCCCTTAGACTGCCATTCATCCCTTAGACTGCCATCCATCCCTTAGACTGCCATTCATCCATCCCTTAGACTGCCATCCATCCCTTAGACTGCCATTCATCCCTTAGACTGCCATCCATCCCTTAGACTGCCATCCATCCCTTAGACTGCCATTCATCCATCCCTTAGACTGCCATCCATCCCTTAGACTGCCATTCATCCATCCCTTAGACTGCCATCCATCCCTTAGACTGCCATTCATCCATCCCTTAGACTGCCATCCATCCCTTAGACTGCCATTCATCCATCCCTTAGACTGCCATCCATCCCTTAGACTGCCATTCATCCCTTAGACTGCCATTCATCCCTTAGACTGCCATTCATCCATCCCTTAGACTGCCATCCATCCCTTAGACTGCCATTCATCCATCCCTTAGACTGCCATTCATCCCTTAGACTGCCATTCATCCATCCCTTAGACTGCCATTCATCCCTTAGACTGCCATTCATCCATCCCTTAGACTGCCATCCATCCCTTAGACTGCCATTCATCCCTTAGACTGCCATTCATCCATCCCTTAGACTGCCATCCATCCCTTAGACTGCCATTCATCCATCCCTTAGACTGCCATTCATCCCTTAGACTGCCATTCATCCATCCCTTAGACTGCCATTCATCCCTTAGACTGCCATTCATCCATCCCTTAGACTGCCATTCATCCCTTAGACTGCCATTCATCCATCCCTTAGACTGCCATTCATCCCTTAGACTGCCATTCATCCATCCCTTAGACTGCCATTCATCCCTTAGACTGCCATTCATCCATCCCTTAGACTGCCATTCATCCATCCCTTAGACTGCCATTCATCCCTTAGACTGCCATTCATCCATCCCTTAGACTGCCATTCATCCCTTAGACTGCCATTCATCCATCCCTTAGACTGCCATTCATCCCTTAGACTGCCATTCATCCATCCCTTAGACTGCCATTCATCCCTTAGACTGCCATTCATCCATCCCTTAGACTGCCATTCATCCCTTAGACTGCCATTCATCCATCCCTTAGACTGCCATTCATCCCTTAGACTGCCATTCATCCATCCCTTAGACTGCCATTCATCCCTTAGACTGCCATTCATCCATCCCTTAGACTGCCATTCATCCCTTAGACTGCCATTCATCCCTTAGACTGCCATTCACCCAACCGTTAGACTGCCATTAATCCAACCATTAGACTGCCATTCATCCATCCCTTAGACTGCCATTAATCCAACCATTAGACTGCCATTCATCCCTTAGACTGCCATTAATCCAACCATTAGACTGCCATTCATCCCTTAGACTGCCATTCACCCAGCCGTTAGACTGCCATTCACCCAACCGTTAGACTGCCATTCATCCCTTAGACTGCCATTCATCCCTTAGACTGCCATTCACCCAACCGTTAGACTGCCATTAATCCAACCATTAGACTGCCATTCATCCATCCCTTAGACTGCCATTCACCCAACCGTTAGACTGCCATTAATCCAACCATTAGACTGCCATTCATCCTTAGACTGCCATTCACCCAACCGTTAGACTGCCATTAATCCAACCATTAGACTGCCATTCATCCATCCCTTAGACTGCCATTAATCCAACCATTAGACTGCCATTCATCCCTTAGACTGCCATTCATCCATCCCTTAGACTGCCATTCATCCCTTAGACTGCCATTCATCCATCCCTTAGACTGCCATTCATCCCTTAGACTGCCATTCATCCATCCCTTAGACTGCCATTCATCCCTTAGACTGCCATTCATCCCTTAGACTGCCATTCATCCATCCCTTAGACTGCCATTCATCCCTTAGACTGCCATTCATCCATCCCTTAGACTGCCATTCATCCCTTAGACTGCCATTCATCCATCCCTTAGACTGCCATTCATCCCTTAGACTGCCATTCATCCATCCCTTAGACTGCCATTCATCCCTTAGACTGCCATTCACCCAACCGTTAGACTGCCATTCATCCCTTAGACTGCCATTCATCCATCCCTTAGACTGCCATTCATCCCTTAGACTGCCATTCATCCATCCCTTAGACTGCCATTCATCCCTTAGACTGCCATTCATCCATCCCTTAGACTGCCATTCATCCCTTAGACTGCCATTCATCCATCCCTTAGACTGCCATTCATCCCTTAGACTGCCATTCATCCCTTAGACTGCCATTCACCCAACCGTTAGACTGCCATTAATCCAACCATTAGACTGCCATTCATCCATCCCTTAGACTGCCATTAATCCAACCATTAGACTGCCATTCATCCCTTAGACTGCCATTAATCCAACCATTAGACTGCCATTCATCCCTTAGACTGCCATTCACCCAGCCGTTAGACTGCCATTCACCCAACCGTTAGACTGCCATTCATCCCTTAGACTGCCATTCATCCCTTAGACTGCCATTCACCCAACCGTTAGACTGCCATTAATCCAACCATTAGACTGCCATTCATCCATCCCTTAGACTGCCATTCACCCAACCGTTAGACTGCCATTAATCCAACCATTAGACTGCCATTCATCCCTTAGACTGCCATTCACCCAACCGTTAGACTGCCATTAATCCAACCATTAGACTGCCATTCATCCATCCCTTAGACTGCCATTAATCCAACCATTAGACTGCCATTCATCCCTTAGACTGCCATTCATCCATCCCTTAGACTGCCATTCATCCCTTAGACTGCCATTCATCCATCCCTTAGACTGCCATTCATCCCTTAGACTGCCATTCATCCATCCCTTAGACTGCCATTCATCCCTTAGACTGCCATTCATCCATCCCTTAGACTGCCATTCATCCCTTAGACTGCCATTCATCCCTTAGACTGCCATTCACCCAACCGTTAGACTGCCATTAATCCAACCATTAGACTGCCATTCATCCCTTAGACTGCCATTAATCCAACCATTAGACTGCCATTCATCCCTTAGACTGCCATTAATCCAACCATTAGACTGCCATTCATCCCTTAGACTGCCATTCACCCAGCCGTTAGACTGCCATTCACCCAACCGTTAGACTGCCATTCATCCCTTAGACTGCCATTCATCCCTTAGACTGCCATTCACCCAACCGTTAGACTGCCATTAATCCAACCATTAGACTGCCATTCATCCATCCCTTAGACTGCCATTCACCCAACCGTTAGACTGCCATTAATCCAACCATTAGACTGCCATTCATCCCTTAGACTGCCATTCACCCAACCGTTAGACTGCCATTAATCCAACCATTAGACTGCCATTCATCCATCCCTTAGACTGCCATTAATCCAACCATTAGACTGCCATTCATCCCTTAGACTGCCATTAATCCAACCATTAGACTGCCATTCATCCCTTAGACTGCCATTCATCCCTTAGTCTGCATAGGCCTTTATTTGATTGCAATCGCTTGGGTTTAGATCATCACTTTTAGCTCCATAATTCCGGCGCCAATTCACAGAACTCGAGGCCGCCTACAGCAAGCTCCTAGTTGCCAGGCTAATAACCGGGACGTCGAACACGCTGTAGTTCATAGCCCGCCAGATGTCGTGCAACAGGTTTAGCCGTCTGTCCAGGTGCATAGCAATCACGTTACCATAGACTTGCTGGGACACCGGCGTCAGTAATTCGTGATAGAACAGGCCGTGATGCTCCGGCTCGATGCCGATCTTCTTCAACACAATGCCGAGGAAGACGTCGTCAAAGCGAATGTACCTCACGAACCGCTGAGCCAGGCTTACCCGACGACAGAGCGCCCGGGTGGTGAGCACGGCTCCGCCTGTAGGGTAGGGCGGCCAGAACGCGTAGGGGTACTCGGACAGGGTGGTGTACCACCGGTTCATCGGGCTGCGCTTCGGCACCGGCTTAGCGAACACGAAGCCGACCGCTAGCCTGGGATCCGATCTTCGGTGCAGCAGACTCCGCAGCAGGTGCGCCAGGTTAGTCGGGCTGACGTAATAGTCATCATCGGCGAATAGAACGAAATCGGCTGAGTGACAGTTGTTGGCTGCGAAGTCGAACGCGAACATCGTCTTGTAGGTGTTGTTGAAGTAGGAGTCGATGAAATCCTGCTGGATGATGTCGCCGTGCATCGCCTGTTCGGCGTTCACTCGAACCTGCTGCGTCTGACTGACGCTGCCGCCCAGTACGAATGCGTGAAACACCTGCACACCGAGCCGCTGGTAGTTTCGCTGATTAACCCAGGTAGAACGAACGGCGTCGCGGAACTGCCGATTACCCAAGCCGCTCTTCACCAGGATCAGCAGCCGCGGAGCGGCCTGCTGCGCTAGAAAACTTCTATGGAGTTGGCACAGATTCTTGCCGGAGTGCAGCACGGCAAACGAGACATTGTTGATGGTAGCGGTGTCTCTTGGATAGGCCTGGAAGCGATCGTAGTGGCTGAGCAGCTGCTGGAAGTCAATCTCCAAGGGATAGGTGAACTGTGAGTAGGGCAGGACTAGCATATACGGAACCACCTCCAGGCCGAACCAGAGAATTGGCACGAAAGCTATCACTGCCAGTATGGTGAGGCACAGAGACTGCCGCCTGCCGCGAAACTGTCAATAAGGTTTTGAGGGATTGTGTTCGAATTGAATCTATCTATCTATCTATCTATCTATCTATCTATCTATCTATCTATCTATCTATCTATCTATCTATCTATCTATCTATCTATCTATCTATCTATCTATCTATCTATCTATCTATCTATCTATCTATCTATCTATCTATCTATCTATCTATCTATCTATCTATCTATCTATCTATCTATCTATCTATCTATCTATCTATCTATCTATCTATCTATCTATCTATCTATCTATCTATCTATCTATCTATCTATCTATCTATCTATCTATCTATCTATCTATCTATCTATCTATCTATCTATCTATCTATCTATCTATCTATCTATCTATCTATCTATCTATCTATCTATCTATCTATCTATCTATCTATCTATCTATCTATCTATCTATCTATCTATCTATCTATCCCTAAATTCTCTTACGCTCGAAGATGTAGTACTTCCGCTTCAGTTTCAACTGTTTCAAACCTGACCTGTCTTGAATCCATCTGTGAGCCGTGGCTCAGGGGGAATTGCTCAGATTTAGTTTTTCATGGCTAAATACACTGTTTCGGACTGTTTTAAACTCCATCTGCTCCTAGCAAAGTCAGAATCGCGCACAGCGCACCCAGTCGTAATCTGAACTTTAGCGATAGCGCAGTCTTACCCTGTACAGTAGGCGTCGCCATCTGTTTCTCAACACTCCAGGTGATTTATTGCCAACGCTAATCTCTAGCCCTGGCCAGACAGTTGCTAGGCTTCGAACTGCGCACCTTGACGCTTTGGTAACGCAGCGCAACAGAAATCTTCGCATTTTTCTTTCATTAAAAACGGCCTCTCAAAAAGTTTGCTCTCAACGTCTTATTTTTATCTCTTTCTATGGCATTTACTCAAAGTCAGGCGGCTCTGTATATTAGCGGCCGGTGCGCTATTATGCTATCGAATATTTGCCTTATTATAGTGCGCCTACATGGCCGGCTAGATGACGCATAAGGCTAACGAAATACCCTGCATGGCAACACTGGCAAAGCGAAGGCAAACAAAACAGTCTTATATTTACACACTGCGCTAAATGTCACCCATTGGCTAACTGGTATCTGCATTTGCTCTCTGACTTTCTTACGATATAATCATTTTTTGACTAAAAATTCTAATAAACAAAAATTTGTTTGCATATCTGTAACACTCTTGACTAAAGGAGATTAAACCGTCTGACCAATCCAAAGGATCAAAGAGAGTAGTGGCAGTCCCAATCCAAAGGATCAAAGAGAGTAGTGGCAGCACCAATCCAAAGGATCAAAGAGAGTAGTGGCAGCCCTAATCCAAAGGATTAAAGAGAGTAGTGGCAGCCCTAATCCAAAGGATCAAAGAGAGTAGTGGCAGCCCTAATCCAAAGGATTAAAGAGAGTAGTGGCAGCCCTAATCCAAAGGATCAAAGAGAGTAGTGGCAGCCCTAATCCAAAGGATTAAAGAGAGTAGTGGCAGCCCTAATCCAAAGGATCAAAGAGAATAGTGGCAGCCCTAATCCAAAGGATTAAAGAGAGTAGTGGCAGCCCCAATCCAAAGGATCAAAGAGAGTAGTGGCAGCCCCAATCCAAAGGATCAAAGAGAGTAGTGGCAGCCCCAATCCAAAGGATCAAAGAGAGTAGTGGCAGCCCAAATCCAAAGGATCAAAGAGAGTAGTGGCAGACCAATCCAAAGAATCAAAGAGAGTAGTGGCAGACCAATCCAAAGGATCAAAGAGAGTAGTGGCAGCCCTAATCCAAAGGATTAAAGAGAGTAGTGGCAGCCCTAATCCAAAGGATTAAAGAGAGTAGTGGCAGCCCCAATCCAAAGGATCAAAGAGAGTAGTGGCAGCCCCAATCCAAAGGATCAAAGAGAGTAGTGGCAGTACCAATCCAAAGGATCAAAGAGAGTAGTGGCAGCCCCAATCCAAAGGATCAAAGAGAGTAGTGGCAGACCAATACAAAAGAATCAAAGAGAGTAGTGGCAGCCCCAATCCAAAGGATCAAAGAGAGTAGTGGCAGTACCAATCCAAAGGATTAAAGAGAGTAGTGGCAGCCCCAATCCAAAGGATCAAAGAGAGTAGTGGCAGTCCCAATCCAAAGGATCAAAGAGAGTAGTGGCAGTCCCAATCCAAAGGATCAAAGAGAGTAGTGGCAGCCCCAATCCAAAGGATCAAAGAGAGTAGTGGCAGACCAATACAAAAGAATCAAAGAGAGTAGTGGCAGCCCCAATCCAAAGGATCAAAGAGAGTAGTGGCAGCCCCAATCCAAAGGATCAAAGAGAGTAGTGGCAGCCCCAATCCAAAGGATCAAAGAGAGTAGTGGCAGCCCCAATCCAAAGGATCAAAGAGAGTAGTGGCAGCCCCAATCCAAAGGATCAAAGAGAGTAGTGGCAGCCCCAATCCAAAGGATCAAAGAGAGTAGTGGCAGACCAATACAAAAGAATCAAAGAGAGTAGTGGCAGCCCCAATCCAAAGGATCAAAGAGAGTAGTGGCAGCCCCAATCCAAAGGATCAAAGAGAGTAGTGGCAGCCCCAATCCAAAGGATCAAAGAGAGTAGTGGCAGCCCCAATCCAAAGGATCAAAGAGAGTAGTGGCAGCCCCAATCCAAAGGATCAAAGAGAGTAGTGGCAGCCCCAATCCAAAGGATCAAAGAGAGTAGTGGCAGCCCCAATCCAAAGGATCAAAGAGAGTAGTGGCAGCCCCAATCCAAAGGATCAAAGAGAGTAGTGGCAGCCCCAATCCAAAGGATCAAAGAGAGTAGTGGTAGACCAATCCAAAAGAATCAGAGAGTAGTGGCAGCCCCAATCCAAAGGATCAAAGAGAGTAGTGGCAGCCCCAATCCAAAGGATCAAAGAGAGTAGTGGCAGCCCTACACAAAAATGCTATCGGCCCAAAGCAGAGATAAATGTACAAGGGTACTACAAGTATTTTTACATTAAGACTCATAATGAAAAAGTCATAATTAGTGCACCTACTACGCACTTGGCATGGAGGAATGCCTTATTGGTAATTTATAATCTTACATTTCTTGCTAGCACGTATACAGTATATACAGTACTCTTATGGCTAACTAATAATAGTCCAATTAATTTGTGCTGAAAATGCAGCGCAGCACTCACCAGGTTGTGAAGGAGCCTACTAATGGCCAGCTTAAGTCGTACCATGGCGCCGCCTCTCCCAGCTCAGCTCCGTTGCCAGGTCGATAAGTGAAGCGAGCAGATTAGATGGGATAGTTAATGGTTTCTAAACCCATGCGCCTGTTCAGAGCCGATAAAAAAGAACTGTTATGGCTCTTTTAGCCAGGGGTGCAAGCAATGATATCGAACAGGTATGAGCGTAATTGCTGTATGTACGAGTGTATGTATGGCTTAGTCAGTTCCGGGAGCAGTAGGCAAGCTACCAACCAGCCAGTCCCGACTATAACAACACCTGTTTGTCTCAGACCCTCCTCTCTCTTCTCCCCAATTTCAAAAATACTCTATACTCAACCAAGCTGAGCCAAGGACACCGAAGAACAAGAACCTGGAATGCTAGCACTTGCCCGAAGGTGACGGTTCGCGCACAAAATAGAATAGAATTTCTTTTTCCTCTTTTGTCAAGCAATCCAAACTCCAGCCTATGAGCTAATGCTAACAAAAGTTATGAAGAAGCATTTAACCCTCAAGCGGTTAAAAGGTTTAATTACAAAATTAGATGGATTAGATTAGATGGTATACCATAATTTGATGCCAATGACAGCTACAGCTACAGTGAAAAGCAAGTCTCTAATAGCGGGATTCTCTCAGTAAGAATTCAACGAGTTTTTACTGAAATACTCAAACTAAAAAAAGCAAAACTATAATCAGCCTACAATTCTCTGAGAATGGCAGCATTGAGGAAGAGTGGGTCTACCAGGATGCAGTTCTGAGTCTCCATGGCTATAAGCACTAGAACGAGCTCTGTAATTGCATTTTTGTCCAATTGGAATGTGGCGCATCGCCCAGCAGACACAGAGGGAGAAAATGGGCAGAGAGTAGGGGTGGCGTAGGGTGTTGAGTAGGAGGGGGTGGGAGAGAAAGGCCAGCTCTATATCCCATATCTAAACTAGAGAGCGCTTATACAAATTGGCCCAGTTAGACAATATCGACCTCGCTGTACATAAAATACGAGCCAGATATATACTCATTATATCTACAGTGTATAATATGTATATTACACGCGGATACAGTAGTTGAAGAAGTCGCCGCCGCTCGAAAAGCACTCAACCAGCTGTCCGTCTCTCTCTCTCTCCCTCTCTCTCTCTCTCTCTCTCTCTCTCTCTCTTTCTCTCTCTCTCCCTCTCTCTCTCTCTCTCTCTCTCTCTCTCTCTCTCCTCTCTCTCTCTCTCTCTCTTTCTCTCTCTCTCTCTCTCTCTCTCTCTCTCTCTCTCTCTCTCTCTCTCTCTCTCTCTCTCTCTCTCTCTCTCTCTCTCTCTCTCTCTCTCTCTCTCTCTCTCTCTCTCTCTCTCTCTCTCTCTCTCTCTCTCTCTCTCTCTCTCTCTCTCTCTCTCTCTCTCTCTCTCTCTCTCTCTCTCTCTCTCTCTCTCTCTCTCTCTCTCTCTCTCTCTCTCTCTCTCTCTCTCTCTCTCTCTCTCTCTCTCTCTCTCTCTGTCTCTCTCTCTCTCTCTCTCTCTCTCTCTCTCTCTCTCTCTCTCTCTCTCTCTCTCTCTCTCTCTCTCTCTCTCTCTCTCTCTCTCTCTCTCTCTCTCTCTCTCTCTCTCTCTCTCTCTCTCTCTCTCTCTCTCTCTCTCTCTCTCTCTTTCTCTTAGCTTGACGCTGACAAATTAATAGTCAACTGCAGTGCATTTTCCCAGCTTAGGATCTGCATATATCCGCTACAATAAGACAGCGAATTTGAATTAAAATGAATGCAAGGCTAAAACAACGGCTCGAGCGCACTAGAGAGGCCAATTTGGAAGTGCGGTCGAACTCGACAGTGGAATGCCTGTCTCTTGTCTGTCATGGCAGCGTAACTTAACTTCGCAATCTAGCCTAGCTGAGCGATAAGCTATGCTCTTCAATCGATTTTGGGCGTTCCTTTTTGAGCTAAACTTGAAATAACTCAAATTAATACATTCTTTTGTCGTGGGAACATTTTTAAAATAAGAATTAAAAATTTAGTTCTAATAGTTTTATATCTTCAACTTTGTTTCGACTGACTCTCTTTGGTTCCAAATTTACCCTTATCATAATCTGACTTGACAGTCTGACATCATCTAATCTGTCAAGAGACTTCAGTCTGACATCATCTAATCTGTCAAGAGACTTCAGTCTGACATCATCTAATCTGTCAAGAGACTTCAGTCTGACATCATATGATCTGTCAAGAGACTTCAGTCTGACATCATCTAATCTGTCAGGAGACTTCAGTCTGACATCATCTAATCTGTCAAGAGACTTCAGTCTGACATCATCTAATCTGTCAAGAGACTTCAGTCTGACATCATCTAATCTGTCAGGAGACTTCAGTCTGACATCATCTAATCTGTCAAGAGACTTCAGTCTGACATCATCTAATCTGTCAAGAGACTTCAGTCTGACATCATATGATCTGTCAAGAGACTTCAGTCTGACATCATATGATCTGTCAAGAGACTTCAGTCTGACATCATCTAATCTGTCAGGAGACTTCAGTCTGACATCATCTAATCTGTCAAGAGACTTCAGTCTGACATCATCTAATCTGTCAAGAGACTTCAGTCTGACATCATATGATCTGTCAAGAGACTTCAGTCTGACATCATCTAATCTGTCAGGAGACTTCAGTCTGACATCATCTAATCTGTCAAGAGACTTCAGTCTGACATCATATGATCTGTCAAGAGACTTCAGTCTGACATCATCTAATCTGTCAGGAGACTTCAGTCTGACATCATCTAATCTGTCAAGAGACTTCAGTCTGACATCATCTAATCTGTCAAGAGACTTCAGTCTGACATCATATGATCTGTCAAGAGACTTCAGTCTGACATCATCTAATCTGTCAGGAGACTTCAGTCTGACATCATCTAATCTGTCAAGAGACTTCAGTCTGACATCATATGATCTGTCAAGAGACTTCAGTCTGACATCATCTAATCTGTCAGGAGACTTCAGTCTGACATCATCTAATCTGTCAAGAGACTTCAGTCTGACATCATATGATCTGTCAAGAGACTTCAGTCTGACATCATCTAATCTGTCAGGAGACTTCAGTCTGACATCATATGATCTGTCAGGAGAATCCAACCTGAAATCTGAAACACTCGAGCAAATATTTACGAGCGTATGCAGTTTAAATGCATTCCATAATATCATATACTCAATTAAAAATTTTACACGCCACAGATAGCATGAGCCCATGTTTTTATCAAACGCAAATATTTTGCATAAAAAGGCTTTCGCCAAATACCAGAGATTCGGCAAGCCTGCCAGGGTTTTGAGTATTTTTGTGTATTTTTTCATATTTCTATAATAGCCATAACAAACCGACTGAATTATAGTGTCGGGCAGATAAGCTACAGTATTTGCGCCTGTTGCGTGCCTTTCTAGAGTCAAACTGGCATACTTAAGGCTCTGCCGGCTGATAGACAGACAGACAGACAGACAGACAGACAGACAGACAGACAGACAGACAGACAGACAGACAGACAGACAGACAGACAGACAGACAGACAGACAGACAGACAGACAGACAGACAGACAGACAGACAGACAGACAGACAGACAGCACTGTCAATCAGCCTAGTAATTAACAGTATCCAAGCCTGGAACACTCATTCAATCCTTGGGAACAGGTACTGCAGCGACGGCAGGCCGTAGTTAAAGGCCGATATGCTGATATAGACGTTGAAAGTTGTTTGAAATATTGGCGTAGCCCCGTGATCGGCTGTCCGGTAGCAATGCACCCGGATCTTCATGTCGTACATCTTGCCCAGCTTGCCAGCCAGATCATTCGTGGTGCGCACTATGGTGACGCGGCCTTCAGTACTGCGAATGTCGAACGGTGTGTCGGAGGACTTGTCCAGCAGCCTGTAGATGCAGTTGCGCAAATTGGCATTGTGCGAATCGATGATGCGCATTGTGAACTCCGGGTGCTTCGGCAATACGTTGACCACGATGAACTTGACTCGGTCGGCGTTGCTGGAGTTGCTGGCGCACTGGGCGTCGCCTGGGTCACAGCGGACTGCACACACCCTGCGGGATGGCGAATGGCGGTGAGTGCTCAAGGTTGGATCTCAGGGAACCTTGAAGCTTAAATCCCAAGCCTAGATCTCAATATTGAATCCCAAGCCTTGCCTAGATCTCAATTTGAAATCCCAAGCCTAGATCTCAATCTCAGATCCCAAGCCTAGATCTCAATCTGAAATCCCAAGCCTAGATCTCAATCTGATATCCTAAGCCTAGATCTCAATCTAAAATCCCAAGCCTCGATCAAAAACTTGAATTGTGAAGTCTAAAATCTCAGGCTTAAAAAACCTGAGATTAAGCTAGTTGAATTCAAGGTATCCGCACCTGAAAGAATTAGTTAGATTAGACTTTTCAATGCGCCATGCAGCTACTTTAAGTAGAAGCTAAGAGCATAATTTCTGTTCAGACCTTTGCCGGGCGTCGTAATAATAGCCGACCGGGCACCGGATGACCCGGCACTCGTAGCTGCCGATGGTGTTCAGGCACTGCTGATCGCCAGGACACGGACTGGGCGAAGCCTGGCATTCGTTGACATCCTCGCAGCGTCCAGTTTCCATAGCAACCGTGTACCCGGCCGGGCAGACGCATTCAAAGCTGCCAGACTCCGTGTCCCTGCAGCCGGCCTGGCAGGTGTGACCGAACTCGGCGCAGGTGCGGCGCGGGCTGTCCACTGCGGGATTCCGAAGGTAGGGGGACTTTGAGGAATCATTCGGCTTGGGGGGGTGGGGATTGACTGCTGACTCAGAGAGACGGACATCCAGATTGATGAGCCGCTATCGGCCTTCATCTTCATCCACCTCTCACCTATCCTTAAAATTTATGTCTACTTCCCTGACTTATCTCTATCTACTTCTAATGTATCTCTATCTACTCCACTGACTCATCTCTATCTACTTCCCTGACTCATCTCTATCTACTTCCCTGACTCATCTCTATCTACTTCCCTGACTCATCTCTATCTACTTCCCTGACTCATCTCTATCTACTTCCCTGACTCATCTCTATCTACTTCATATATATATATCTCTGTCTACTCCCCTGAATCATTTCCAGCCAATTTTTTTTTACCGATTCTCTAAAACCCATCGCTATTTATCCTTTGACAATTTTTGTAATCTGCATTAATGAGCTAATTAATCCACCGGCGCCGCCTACCTGCACAGGTGCGGCCGTCCTCTCTCAGTCTGAATCCGGCAGAGCAGGAGCAAACAAAGGAGCCATGAGTGTTCCGGCAGAGCTGATCGCAAACGCTCGGTGATTGACTGCACTCGTTCACGTCTGCGGAAAAGGCGTGAGTGGATATAGACTAGCAATCCATTCTGTTCCCTAATCGAATAGACTAGCAATCCATTCTATTCCCTAATCGAATAGACTAGCAATCCATTCTGTTCCCTAATCGAATAGACTAGCAATCCATTCTATTCCCCAATCGAATAGACTTGCAATCCATTCTGTTCCCTAATCGAATAGACTAGCAATCCATTCTGTTCCCTAATCGAATAGACTAGCAATCCATTCTGTTCCCCAATCGAATAGACTAGCAATCCATTCTGTTCCCAAATCCCAAATCCCAAGGTTGCAGCGCAGTCCCCAGGCCGCACCCTCGCAGGAAACTCCGTCGGCGGCAGGGCGGGTTCCGGCCCGGCACCGTTCAGCGCACCGGAAGCTGCCGGGCAGGTTGACGCACCGCTGACCGGCGCCGGAGCATCTGGTCGCCGCATCGGCGCCGCTGCACTCGTCGATATCGTCGCAGGTGCGTCGATCAGCTGCCAGCCGGTATCCGGGCAGGCAGTCGCAAAGGTAGCCGGGTGCCGTGTTGATGCAGCGCTGCTGACAGGCCTCCGGCAGCTCCAAGCACTCGTTCCGATCGACGCAGTGGCCGCCGTCTGGGGCAACTCTGAAGCCGACGCCGCAGCCGTCCGGTCCGCCAGCGTCAGTCTTGGCCACCAGGGCGTTGGCTTGGAAGCTGAGGCGGCCGCCGTTGCTACCAGTCGGCGCCAGCACCTGGACAGTGAGTCCGTCAGCTAGCAGACGCTGCGCCAAATAGGCTTGAGTCCGGCCGCTGCCGTACGTGACGCTGGCGTTCCAGTAGACCGGCAGCACGGAGTCCCCGGACGATAATTGAAGCGACGCCGTTGCAGTGGCGTAGAGGCGGCCAGGATTTAGCTGCGTGATGGTCTCCGTGTAGCCGGACTGGCTGCTGTTGCCAATAGCAACCGGAGTCAACAGCTCCGGCGGGCAGACGCCTTCAACTGCGATGGCCACGAATTGTTGCCTGTTGCAATTGCCAGCGCATGTTGGTCGCGTTTATATAGCTTTGCAGCTGTTGCTTTTTATGAAGCCGACAGTGGCTTGGGCGGTAACGCCTCCTAACCTCGCCCCAAAGTTCCCGGGTTCGAGTCCGCGGAGCGGCCAATTAATTTTGAGGTTCAAGCAAAAAATACACGTGTATATTACTACACTTAATTGAGTACTCAAAACGTGCTCACTTTCTGCCAATGAGAACGTATAGGCAGATGTACAGCGGCCCCGACTTTCTCATCGTCAGGCATGTACACTCTTTACGCCTTGAGAGTGGGGGGGGGGGAGTTTGCCCTCATGGGTGTGAACTGCACGACCAGCCAGCACGAGATTCCCTGCCCCCAACTGGCTGGTGATTGGTCAGTCGACCAGACTGCCATCCCCCTCTACCCTGGGGCGCAGTGTCGATTGGCTGAAGCCCAATTCTCTGAATCGCTGATCGTAGACCAGGCCCCACTCTCAGAAAATGTTACTTTTGCTACGTTAAAAATTCTTTTCGATACATATCGGTGATCGATTCAGTTCAAACTCATCACAGGGAAGTACACACCCTGTTCAAACACAGGGAAGTAGGCAAGTAAATGGCCTAAAACATTGAAATCAATCGGGGTACAGGTTTATAAATTGAAGCAGTTTATTTACCCGGCCGAGTTAATCATAAAGCTGGAGCTGGTGATCCGAACCGAGTGACCTGCGCCGCTGCCCAGTTGAACATCGGCGACGCGTTTGAAGACGCCGCCGCTGACGGAGGCGCCGTTGGAGGCTCCGCCAACCTGATAGGCTCTGTGCCACAGCACCGGGCCAAACACCTGGCCAGCCAGGTGCTTCAGACAGCCGACAGCAAAGTCCGGCAAGTTCTCCTCACCCACAGTCAGCCAGTAGTCCGTCCGCTTGTTCAGCGTCCTGTAGCCGCCGGTGAAACTCGCGATGCCGAACGATCGATTCGACAGTCGACCTTCCAGCGTACCCGTCACCGTAGCCGTCCCGTTGACTCCGCCGTCAATGGAGATTCCGCTGCCGCCGCCGCAGTCGCCGCGACATCCTGCCGTCTCCACCGACGGTCCCCGGCAGAACAGGCCGATGTTGCAGCTGCGACTGCGGCGCTTCTCGCCCAGGCGGCCACAGGCGTCAGCCGAGCAGGGGCCCCAGTCGGACCAGGCGCCCCAGTCGCAGGGCTCGAGTCCGCAGGCTCGCTTCTCCAAATCGCCACCCAGGCAGGTCCGGCCGCCGTGCCTGGCCTCGCTGCATTTGCGCCTGCGGCTCTGCTCGCCGCCGTCGCAGCTGACAGAGCAGGCGGACCAGCCTGACCAATCCGACCAGCTGGCGTGCATCGGGCACGGGCTGGTGTTGCAGGCCTCCGATTGGCTGCTGGCCGGCTCGCCGCCGTCGCACTCCCGCGACGGCATTCGGGTGGCCGGGCCGCTGACCTGCAGGCAGTCGCGCTGCCTGGTCCGCTGGCCGCCGCCGCAGCTCAGCGAGCAGCCGCCCCAGCCCCTCCAGGCAGCCCAGCGGCCTCGGCTGGAACTGCCGCCGCTGCCGCTGCCGCCGCTGCCGCTGCCGCCGCTGCCGCTGCCGCCGCTGTCTCCTTCGCAGGCTGGCAGGTCATCGCAGGCTCGATACTCGGCGTCGGAGCCGGGACACTGGCGACCGCCCGCCACCGGGCTGGGACTGTTGCATCGGCGTCGTCTGTCCCGAAAACCGACGCCGCCGCAGGTCCGATCGCAGGCCGACCAGGCCGACCAGGCGGACCAGGCGCCGTCCAGAGGGCAGTCGGGACCGCCGCACGGTCGGGTCTCTGTGGCGCTGCCGTCGCACGGTCGGCCATCGTACTGAGCTGGCGGATTGTCGCAACTGCAACAGACGAATCGGATGCACTTTTAGGAATTGTACAAGGATGTAATTTTAGGGAGTAGCACTAGGATGCACTTTTAGCTACTTGTGCCATAATGCACTTTTAGCGACTTGCACAAAGAATGCCATTTTGGGGACTTACCCAAGGTTGCTCTTTTAGTTTCTTACACAAGGATGCACTTTTAGGGACTTACACAAGGATGCACTTTTAGGGACTTACACAAGGATGCACTTTTAGGGACTTAGATTTTTAAGTTGGTACCGTTTGCAGACTTGTGATCAAAATCAAATTTTGTGCCTTTCGAAAGGATTTACTTTATGAGCCTTATAAATTCACACAGTTTAAAGATTCATAAAAAAATACACTTTTACAGATTTGTGAAATAGTGCACTCTTAGAGATTAGTTCGGGACGCACTTTTAAAGATCGGGTAATTAGGAACTTTTTGGCTCTGTAGAAGGATGCAATTGCATGGTCTTGTCGAAGGACTTCCTGTTAGCACTTTCTGAAAGAATGCACTTTTAAGGATTTCATGAAAGGTCGTCAGCCGCTCACCGCCTCTGGCGCAGCTGGACGCCCAGGCCGCAGGAGGCGCTGCACGGCTCCCAGTCGCCCCAGCGGCTCCAGCCGGCATCGATGGGGCAGAATCGGCTGAGGCAGCGCAGCGTCTCCTGGCCGGGCCCGGAGCAGAATCGGCCGCCGTTGGCCGGCGCTGGGTTGTCGCAGCGTCGCTGACGCAGGCGGATGCCGGAGCCGCAGCTGACGCTGCAGTTGCTCCACTGGCTCCAGTCGGAGAAGCCGCCGTCAATATAAATTTTAACGCCGGCAGCGTGCGACTCCACGGAGCCGAGTCGGTTTTCGGCTACGCACTGGTAGACACCGGAGTCGGTTACCTTGGCAACTAGGATCGTTAGCGAGCCGTTGGCGTGGCGCAGGTGCCGGTCTGTGTAGGTGAAGGGATTCGAGTCCTTCAGCCAGGACAGCCTGGGCACCGGCGTGCCCTTGGCTCGGCAGTCCAGCAGGATTCTGTCGCCGGATGCCGCTGCCGTGTCGGCGGGCTCGTGGGTGAAGAACGGCTTGGTCCAAACCTGCACCAACACGCGGCCTTTGGCGTCTCCACCCGGGTTCATGGCCACGCAGGTGTACATGCCGGCGTCCAGTTTCTGTGGGATCGGTGATTTAGTGGTTGGGGTGAGGGCTGGTGGGTGAGGGCTGGTGGGTGAGGGCTGGTGGGTGAGGGTTGGTGGGTGAGGGCTGGTGGGTGAGGGTTGGTGGGTGAGGGCTGGTGGGTGAGGGCTGGTGGGTGAGGGTTGGTGGGTGAGGGCTGGTGGGTGAGGGCTGGTGGGTGAGGGTTGGTGGGTGAGGGCTGGTGGGTGAGGGCTGGTGGGTGAGAGCTGGTGGGTAAGGGCTGGTTGGTGAGAGCTGGTTGGTGAGGGCTGGTGGGTGAGAGCTGGTTGGTGAGAGCTGGTTGGTGAAGGCTGGTGGGTGAGGGCTGGTGGGTGAGGGCTGGTGGGTGAGGGCTGGTGAGTGAGGGCTGTACAGCATGGCCTACCGTAGCCTGATAAATAATGAGGGTGCCATTTCTGAAATTGACAATTCGCGATGATTCAACCAGCTGTTGGCCGTTCTTAATCCAGAGGATTCTCGAGTACTGCCCCTTGACTAGGCAGGTCAGGGTGAGAGTTGAGTGCTCAGTGACGGGACCGTCTGACTGCAGGATGCTGAGCACCTCCGGAGCGGCTGCAGTTGGAAACATGATAGAATCAGTTTGAAATTGGATGAAAATACAATGAAATTCAATACAGATGTTTTCAATTAATTTTGGCTGACGCAACGAAGTACATTGTATAATGGCAGTGAAGCAACATAAATAGGGTGGTGAAACAGTCTGGTAATAAAAACTGCCTATAAAATCAAAAAGCCTTAGAAACAGCCTAGAAACAGCCTAGAAACAGCCTAGAAACAGTCTTAGAACCAGCCCTAGAAACGGCCTAGAAACAGCCTTAGAAACAGCCTTAGAAACAGCCTTATAAACAGCCCTAGAAACAGCCTAGAAACAGCCTTAGAAATAGCCTAGTAACATCCTAGAAACAGCCTAGAAACAGCCTTAGAAAAAGCCCTAGAAACAGCCCTAGAAACAGCCCTAGAAACAGCCCTAGAAACAGCCCTAGAAACAGCCTTAGAAACAGCCTAGAAACAGCCCTAGAAACAGCCTTTGAAATAGCCTAGTAACATCCTAGAAACAGCCTTAGAAATAGCCTAGTAACATCCTAGAAACAGCCTTAGAAATAGCCTAGTAACATCCTAGAAACAGCCCTAGAAACAGCCCTAGCAACATCCTAGAAGCAGCCTTAGAACACAGCCTCACAAGGCAAACAGGCTATAGCACAATTCACTCACGCATGACTCGCACGTTGGCCACAATCTTCCGTTTCACTCCATTGTCGTTGGCGGCCTCGCATTCGTACAGGCCGGCATCGGAGTGGCCCAGATGGTACTCCAGATACGTGCTGGTGCCATCGATGCTGTTCTCAGTGCGTTTCCGTGTGCCATTGTGATACCAGACCACTCGCGGGGTTGGCTTGCCAGTAGTCCGACAGCTCAACTGCATCCAGGTGTTGGCGTAGAAATTGTAGAACGGAGCGGACGCCTGGCTGACCTCGGGCCCGCTGACTTCAACCTCGGTGATGTTCGGCGGTATGAAGGTGCGAACGTAGACGTCAGCCGTGTGCTTGCCAGCCTTGCTCTCCGCCTGGCACACGTATTTGCCTTCGTCATCCTGACGGACGCCGACAATTTTCAAATTGCTGCCGCCCAGCAGGACGAATCGAGGCGACGAGCGGACCAGATCAACGCCGTCACGACGCCAGGATACGTTCGGCTGCGGCGTGCCGCTCACCTCGCAGGTGAGCACCTCATCTTTGGGTGAGCCAGGTACCAGGACTATGGTGACCAGCCGGTTCGGCACCGAGGCTGTTGGTCTCTCTGTTAGGGTATTGTATTCATTGATTGTATAGGTTCCGAACTTTACATTCCCCAAACTTCACATTCCCCAAACTTCAAATTCCCCAAACTTCAAATTCCCCAAACTTCACATTCCCCAAACTTCACATTCCCCAAACTTCAAATTCCCCAAACTTCACATTCCCCAAACTTCCCATTACCCAAACTTCACATTCCCCAAACTTCACATTCCCCAAACTTCAAATTCCCCAAACTTCAAATTCCCCAAACTTCACATTCCCCAAACTTCACATTCCCCAAACTTCACATTCCCCAAACTTCAAATTCCCCAAACTTCACATTCCCCAAACTTCCCATTACCCAAACTTCACATTCAAGATTTCTTATCTCTCTAATACTTTTTTCAGCTACAGACGCCTCTAACGGTGCTTTGCTCGCACCATTTGCGAGTGCCGCATCCTTCTGCATCAACTGTCCATGCTGCAAGCTTCTAATCAATAGGCAATAAAAACCCCAGCCAAGCTGAGCTCACCCAGAATCTCCAGCATGCGGAGCTGCGTGTCGGAACCGGCGTCGTTCTTGGCGACGCAGAGGAAAGTCCCGGAGTCGGTTGTTCTGAATTTGGCGTTTGGTAGGTAAAAATATTATTAAGTGATATGCTAAACGAGAAATATTGACCCATGAAACAAAATTATCTGAATCATTACGTCACACCCGAGTTCTAACACCAGATTCATTATTCTCACACCCCTACACCCCTACACCAGATTCCCCACACCAGATTCCCCACACTAGATTCCCCACACCAGATTCCCCACACCAGATTCCCCACACCAGATTCCACACACCAGATTCCCCACACCAGATTCCCCACACCAGATTCCCCACACCAGATTCCACACACCAGATTCCCCACACCAGATTCCACACACCAGATTCCCCACACCAGATCCCCCACACCATATTCCCCACACCAGATTCCCCACACCAGATTCCACACACCAGATTCCCCACACCAGATTCCCCACACCAGATTCCCCAAACCAGATTCCCCACGACAGATTCCCCACACCAGATTCCCCACACCAGATTCCCCACACCAGATTCCCCACACCAGATTCCCCACACCAGATTCCCCACGACAGATTCCCCACACCAGATTCCCCACACCAGATTCCCCACACCAGATTCCCCACACCAGATTCCCCACACCAGATTCCCCACACCAGATTCCCCACACCAGATTCCCCACACCAGATTCCCCACACCAGATTCCCCACACCAGATTCCCCACACCAGATTCCCCACACCAGATTCCCCACACCAGATTCCCCACACCAGATTCCCCACACCAGATTCCCCACACCAGATTCCCCACACCAGATTTCCCACAGATTCTCCAGGTTCCCACCTGACGTAGGGTATGTGCAGGTTGCCCGAGTCCAGAGTCCGATAATACGGATCATTTCTAGGAATCTCGGCGCCATTCTTCTGCCAGGTGATCAGCGGCACCGGATCTCCGGTGGCCTGGCATTCCAGCGTTACGTCCTGATTAGCGAATGCCTGCTTGACAACGCTGGGCACTTCTCGGATCTTGGGCTCAACTGAAATTCGAATTATTCAGTAAGGATTTGGATCGTTAATCGTTAATCACCGAGCTTCTCTGCCCCCTGATAAACCAGATGGCATAGCGAAAAACCTCACCCATAATCTTGAGCTGAAACTGGGCAAAGGCCACTCCAGCAGGATTTGTGGCCTCGCAGGTGTACAGGCCGGCGTGAGACGCCTCCAAGTTGGTGATTAGCAGACGCTGCCTCTCCAAGTTGAATCGGTAATCTGAGGCGGAAAAGCAATTATTTACGAGAATTTCTTACTGCGCGATACTTTTAGTTCATAGAGATTTAATGAAAGCGGGGAAGCAGAAGCAGGCAAGCGACATCCGGCTAGCAACACATCCGGCTAGCAACACATCCGGCTAGCAACACATCCGGCTAGCAACACATCCGGCTAGCAACACATCCGGCTAGCAACACATCCGGCTAGCAACACATCCGGCTAGCAACACATCCGGCTAGCAACACATCCGGCTAGCAACACATCCGGCTAGCAACACATCCGGCTAGCAACACATCCGGCTAGCAACACATCCGGCTAGCAACACATCCGGCTAGCAACACATCCGGCTAGCAACACATCCGGCTAGCAACACATCCGGCTAGCAACACATCCGGCTAGCAACACATCCGGCTAGCAACACATCCGGCTAGCAACACATCCGGCTAGCAACACATCCGGCTAGCAACACATCCGGCTAGCAACACATCCGGCTAGCAACACATCCGGCTAGCAACACATCCGGCTAGCAACACATCCGGCTAGCAACACATCCGGCTAGCAACACATCCGATTAGCAAACGTTGGTCTCCCAGTGAAAAGTGCATTTGGAGTCTCACTGGCGCTCTCCTCGATCGGCATGGTGCCCTTCTTCCACACTATGGTTGGTCTCGGATCGCCTGTCACTGAGCAGTCCAGCTCGATTTGATAATTTAATTTTGCCTGAACAATCTGGTAGGGCCGGGCGTTGATCCTCGGCTTGACTAAAATTCGATTGATGAAGGACGGATTGCGAGGTGAGGAAGCTGATTTATCAATTTAATGAATCGCGACGGTGAGGGAAGTCAAGTTGGAGGACCGGGAAGGTGAGGAAGTCGAGTTGAAGGACCGGGAAGGTGTGAGAGTCGGGTTCAAGGATCGGGAAGGTGAGGAAGTCGAGTTGAAGGACCGGGAAGGTGTGAGAGTCGAGTTAAAGGACCGGGAAGGTGTGAGAGTCGAGTTGAAGGATCGGGAAGGTGTGAGAGTCGAGTTGAAGGACCGGGAAGGTGTGAGAGTCGAGTTGAAGGACCGGGAAGGTGTGAGAGTCGAGTTGAAGGATCGGGAAGGTGTGAGAGTCGAGTTGAAGGATCGGGAAGGTGTGAGAGTCGAGTTGAAGGATCGGGAAGGTGTGAGAGTCGAGTTGAAGGATCGGGAAGGTGAGAGAGTCGAGTTGAAGGACCGGGAAGGTGAGAGAGTCGAGTTGAAGGATCGGGAAGGTGTGAGAGTCGAGTTGAAGGATCGGGAAGGTGAGAGAGTCGAGTTGAAGGATCGGGAAGGTGAGAGAGTCGAGTTGAAGGACCGGGAAGGTGAGGAAGTCGAGTTGAAGGACCGGGAAGGTGTGACAGTCGAGTTGAAGGTGCACCACTAAGCAAGACTCCGCACTCACTCTGCACAACCACCTCGATCCGGATCATGTCCGAGCCAATGTTATTTCTAACTTCGCAGGTGTAAACTCCAGCGTCCGAATCGTTCGCCCGGCTAATGATAAGCGTCTCCGGACGCACCTGGACTCGACCGTCCGATGCCACCTGACGGCCGTCCTTTTTCCACACGGTGATGGGCGTCGGGGAGGCTTTGAAATCGCACCGGAGCCGGATGTCCTCGCCTTCGACGATTCGAACGAGTTCCAGTCCGCGACGAATTGATGGTCGCATCACCACCTGGTGGATTTTTTGGGAACATTCTTAACATTCTTATACCCGAAGCTACAGTGGCAGCTATAGTTACTATTAGTTGCAATTACTGTTACCTGTAGATCGTAGGTCTTTGTCACTTCGCCGGCCATGTTCGAAGCCTCGCAACTAAACGTGGACGCGTCGTCAAGTGAGACTTGGCGAATTCTGAGGCGTCGACCGTTCTCAAGGAACTGGTAGCGGGGATCGTCGACGCTGAGCCGGATGCCATTCTTAATCCAGGTGATTCGCGGCTCCGGGTTGCCCTGTTGGAGTTGTTGGGTTTTTTGGTTGGGGTTGACTGGAGTGGGGGGTTGACTGGAGTGGGGGTTGACTGGAGTGGGGGTTGACTGGAGTGGGTGGTTGAATGGAGTGGGGATTGACTGGAGTGGGTGGTTGAATGGAGTGGGGGTGGACTGGAGTGGGTGGTTGAATGGAGTGGGGGTTGACTGGAGTGGGTGGTTGAATGGAGTGGGGGTTGACTGGAGTGGGTGGTTGACTGGAGTGGGTGGTTGACTGGAGTGGGGGGTTGAATGGAGTGGGGGTTGACTGGAGTGGGTGGTTGAATGGAGTGGGTGGTTGAATGGAGTGGGGGTTGAATGGAGTGGGGGTTGACTGGAGTGGGGGTTGACTGGAGTGGGGGTTGACTGGGGTGGGGGTTGACTAAAGTGGGGTTGACTGGAGTGGGTTTGACTGGAGTGGGGGGTTGACTGGAGTGGGTTTGACTAAAATGGGGTTAACCGGAGTGGGGGGTTGACTGGAGTGGGAGGTTGACTGGAGTGGGGGGTTGACTGGAGTGGGGTTGACTAAAGTGGGGTTGACTGGAGTGGGGGGTTGAGTGGAGTGGGAGGTTGACTGGAGTGGGGGGTTGACTGGAGTGGGGTTGACTAAAGTGGGGTTGACTGGAGTGGGGGGTTGACTGGAGTGGGAGGTTGACTGGAGTGGGGGTTGACTGGGGTAGGGTTGACTGAAGTGGTTGTTATAAGCAATGTAATTAGCCACTCACCTGAGCCGGGCAGTCCAGCTCCGCTGCATCGTTTAGCCGGTGCGACTTAGTCTCCGGACCGGCGATGAAGTCACGCGGAAATTTTGGCGCCACCTGCACTATCACCTGGTAGGTCTTGGAGACAGACCCGGCCTCATTGATAAGCTGGCACTGGAATGCGCCACTCTCGTCTCTGGTGGGCGAGATAATCATCAGGGTCTGATCCGAGTCCGTCAGACGGTAGATCTCGCTGGTAGAAGGGATGGGTTGATCATCCTTGAACCAGATCACGTTCGCTCTGCAATAGTAATTAGTGCGCATTTAGTTCAGATGAAATTCCGATAACACAATAGGTAAAGGTATGTTGTAAACAGTTACCAAGAGGCACTATGCCATGCATGTAACTCAAGTCACCCTCAGCATTATTGGACTCCCTGGAGATATGTCCGAACACACTTTAATCCTTTAGACATCTCAGGACACCCCCAAAACTCTTTACACACACCAAGACACCCATTAGCTCCTTGGACACTTTAGGTCACTCCTGAACCCATTGGACATCTCAGAACACCCCTGAAGCCCTTACACCCGTCATGACACTCCCAAACCCCTAGACACTTCACGACACTTCTGGATCCCTTAGACACCTCAGGACACCCCTGAACCTCTTAGACCCCATCAGGACACCTCTGAACCTCTTAGACCCTTCAGGACACTCCTGAGCCCATTAGACACATCAGGATCCTCCTGAACCCATTAGACACATTAGGACACTCTTTAACCCCGTATAACCCTCAGGGCCCTCTTTAACCCTTACACCCCTCATAATACTCCCAAATCCCCTGCACACCTCACGACACTTCTAGATCCATTAAACACTTCAGGACACTCCTTAACCCCTTAGACACATCAGAACACCCCTGAACTCCTTCGAAACATCAGGACACCCTTGAACCCCTTAGACACATCAGAACACCCCTGAACTCCTTCGAAACATCAGGACATCAGAACCCCTTAGACAGCACGGGACACTCCTGAACCCATTAGACACTTCAGGACACTCCTGAACGCCTTAGACACCACGGGACACTCCTGATCTCCAAGTTACCTCTTGACACCCTTGAGCATCCTGGAACCTCTGTACAATCGAGAGCTGTTACCATGGCATCACTTCAGTTTCCATAAAAATTATGTAAAAACCTCCTCGCAACCGCACCTGGAGCTTCCATCTGGCGTACACCTGAGCCTAGTGAACTCGTGCTCTCGCACGGTGACCCGAACCAGGCCGGAACCTTCAACCAGAGCCGGCGGCGTGATGACCACCAGTTTGAAGTAGCGCGACACCCTGGCCGCGGCATTGTGCGCGGCGCAAGTGTAATTGTCGGCGTGGCCGGACCCGATTCTGGAGAAGCTCAGCCGGCTGCCGTCAGTGGACAGCGCCGGATTGGCTGCCGGCGCCCCGGCTGCCAAGGTCGAACTGATGATTCCGCCGCTATTGCGAGTCCACAGGTAGTTGGGAGCCGGGATTCCGGTAGCGGTGCAGTCCAGCACGAGCGAGGAGTTCTCCACCACCCGGTGCAGCACGTAGGGCCCGATGGAGGCATCAACGAAAGTTGGTGGCACCATGATCATCAGGTTGAAGCTGCGACTGATTCTGCCGAATCTGTTCTCAGCTGTGCAGCTGTACTCTGCCGTGTCAGATACCTCCGAGCGTAGTATGGTCACCCGTTGGCCATTGTTCTCAATGCGGATTCTGGCGCTTTCGTTCTGTTGGTTTGTTGCGTTGGTTTGGGATGGTTCTGGTCTGGTGGGTTTTACTGAGAAGTAGGGTGCCAGCTTATCAAAGAGCTGGGAGGAGTGTGTGTGTCGGCTCGTCAAAGAGCTAGGAGGGTGTGTCGGCTTATCAGGGTGTGTGTGTCGGGAGGGTGTATTAGAAAACAGCTAAGAGGAGTAGGTCGACTCATCAAACAGCTGGAAGGAGTGTGTGTCGGCTCATCAAAGAGCTGGGAGGAGGGTGTGTCGGCTCATCAAAGAACTGGGAGGGGTGTGTGTCGGCTCATCAAAGAGCTGGGAGGAGGGTGTGTCGGCTCATCAAAGAGGTGGGAGGGATGTGTGTCGGCTCATCAAAGAGCTGGGAGGAGGGTGTGTCGGCTCATCAAAGAGGTGGGAGGGGTGTGTGTCGGCTCATCAAAGAGGTGGGAGGGGTGTGTGTCGGCTCATCAAAGAGCTGGGAGGAGGGTGTGTCGGCTCATCAAAGAGGTGGGAGGGGTGTGTGTCGGCTCATCAAAGAGCTGGGAGGAGGGTGTGTCGGCTCATCAAAGAGCTGGGAGTTTGTCGGCTAATCAAAGAGCTGGGAGTGTGTCGGCTCATCAAAGAGCTGGGAGTGTGTCGGCTCATCAAAGAGCTGGGAGTGTGTCGGCTCATCAAAGAGCTGGGAGTGTGTCGGCTCATCAAAAAGCAGATGTGCCGCTGTGCAAAGCATTAATCGCAACTCACCAGCGGCATCCGATTCCGCTTCCAGGTGATGGCGATCGGTGGGGTTCCCCTGACAGGGCACTCGACCACAGCCGGCTTGTCCACGCGGCCGCGCATGTCGTATACCAGGTTGGCTTCGTCGATGCTGGGCGCCTCCACCACGGTCAGACGCACCTCAGCAGAATCTCGGCCGGCCCCGTTGACAGCCTCGCACCTGTAGACACCCTGCGACTCCGGACCAACGCTGACAATCTCGAGCTCCTGGCCGTCGCTCCGAGTGACCAACCGGCGACTGTCCGGCGTCAGTGCGGCGCCGTCTTTGAACCAGGAGATGGTCGGCTGTGGGCTGCCGCTGGCGCTGCACCGAATGACGGCGCCACGATTGCGTAACACCTGCCGGGCGGTCTCGCCGAAGGCGGACCGATCAATCTGAGGCGGATCGGCGATGATCAGGCGGGTCTTGCTAGTCGCCTGTCCGATGCGGTTCGACGCACTGCACAGGTACTCGCCAGCGTCGCCACTGCTCAGCCCACTGATGGTGAGAATCTTGCGGTCCTCCGACAGGCTGGCGCGAGGGTCAGCGCCGGGTTCCAACTCGACGCCGTTGCGTCGCCAACTAATTTTCGCCTTCGGGTAGCCATCGACTACGTCGCAGAATAGGCTGACTCGCTCGCCGGTGCGCTTGTTGATCGTTCGTTCGGCGCTGGTGGGGTCGCGCAGCTTCGGCCCCATGAGAATGGCCACCTCCACCTGCGGCAAGTGTGCAACAGGTGCGAGAGCCTAGCTGGCGATATCTCTTCTTCCCTGTCCACTCGCCACCCCAAATCTCTATCCCCCATGTGCCCCCGCTACCCCAAACCTCTACCCCCCATGTGCACCCACCACCCCAAACCTCTACCCCCCATATGCACCCGCCACCCCAAACCTCTACCCCCATGTGCACCCGCCACCCCAAATCTCTATCCCCATGTGCCCCCACCTTCCCCAAACCTCTATCCCGAATGTTCACGTAAACGAAATCTTTATTACCCGGATTTTTTAGACAACGAACTCAAACTCACCGACTCTCTAGCGGTGCCAACCGTATTTGTTGCCTCACAGGTGTACGTGCCCTGATCGTCTGGCTCGGCTCGATGAAGCTGCATTCTCTTGTTGCTGTCGTACAGGCTGTACCGGTTGCTCCTCAGTGGCAGCTCCCTGCCGTTCTTCAGCCAACGAATCGTGGGCCTTGGCACCCCAATAGCGCTGCAGTAGAATGTCAGGCCGTTGCCAGGGTAGTGCGAGTAGGTCTCATTTTGGCCAACGTTGGGCGTGAAGATTTCTATAACTGGCGAGTTGTGAACCACCACGTCGATAAAGATGCTGTCTGTGCCTGCTTTGTTTTTCACTACGCAACGGTAGCGACCGCTGTCACCCTGGCGGACTTGGCCGATCTTCAGCGACTTGCTCTGGGGGTGAAACAGTTGGAATTGACTATATAATAAATCGATTGAAGTTATTGGCGTTTTACTCTGTGATTCGCTGATTGATGCGGAGCATGGGCAGGTTGTTCTCTGATTGGCTGATGGGTGAGGAGTTTGGGGCAGGTAGTTCTCTGATTGGCTGATGGATGAGGAGTTTGGGCAGGTAGTTCTCTGATTGGCTGATGGATGAGGAGTTTGGGGCAGGTTGTTCTCTGATTGGCTGATGGATGAGGAGTTTGGGGCAGGTTGTTCTCTGATTAGCTGATGGATGAGGAGTTTGGGGAAAGTTGCACCCTGATTGGCTGATGGGTGAGGAGTTTGGGGCAGGTTGCACCCTGATTGGCTGATGGATCAATGGTTTGGGGTAGGATTAAAAGTTGCCACAACAACCCTAAAGTCATTACCCCATCGGCGTTGGTGATGATTTCGACATTGTCAAACACATCCGGGTTCACCGGTACATTGTCCTTGAGCCAGGTGACCTCCAGCCCGCCGCCTGCCGCCACGCCCTCGGACACTCGGCAGTCCAGCACCATGCTGCTGTTGATTCGCACAATTTTCCTATTGGAATCGCCCAGCCCGTTGGCGGCTGAATCTTCGGCTTCGGCACCACAACAACCCGGATGTCGCGCGAATTAGTGCCCAAATCGTTGCTAGCCGAACAGGTGTAAATTCCAGTGTTGGCCAAGCGGACTTCCGGTATGATCAGGCTGGCGCCCTCGTCTGTTGGGAAGGCCGCCGAGTCCGGGGGCAGCGGCCTGCCGTTGTACTTCCACTGGTAGGTTGGGCGCGGGTTGCCCGTGATGTTGCAGTGAAGCTGGCGCATCTCGGACACGAAAAACTGCATCTGCTGGGCGGCCAGATCTGACAGAGTCGGCGCCTGCGAATCGGGTTGATAAGTCTGACTGTCAGTGTCTGTCTGTGTCTGTCTGTATCTGTCTGTCTGTGTCTGTCTATCCGTCTTTGTCTGTCTGTCTGTTTTTGTTTGTCTGTGTCCATCTGTGTCCATCTGTGTCCATCTGTGTCCTCTGGAGCATGATAACAATACTCCATACTGCTCTGCCACAAGCCTTCCTTGGCCTTCCCTCCGTTTTAGTATCTTTAAAATTCAGATAATTGCTGCTGCAAGCTACTAGACTGATTAATCCCTCACCTGCTTCACCGTCACTCCAATAGAATGGCTGGCGATGCCTTTAAGATTCTGAGCGAAGCACTGATAATCGCCGGCGTCTGTCAGCTTGGCAGAGATTATCTCCAGCTTCTGGCCTCGGTTAGACACCGCTCCCCTCGTGACCTTGGCGCCGCCTTTGTACCACGTGATCTCCGGGTCGGGATAGCCGCTAACTGAGCACACCAGGACTAGGGTCTTGCCTTTTTCGGCAATCACCTGACTCTTCGAGGAGCGATTGCGGTCTACCTCGGGTTTGTCTGTAGTTGCGAGAGTCGAATGTGCAATTTTCTTTGCTGGCTTTCTTTTCGCATGTTCTCCAGTCTAGAATCGTTTTCCTTGTGCACCCACCTCAATCTCTTTCCCCCTTATGCACCCACCGCCCCAATCTCTTTCCCCTTTGTACGCCCACCACCTCAATCACTTTCTTCCTTGTGCACCCACCACCCCAATCTCTTTCCCTCTTTTACACCCACCGCCCCAATCGCTTTCTTCCTTGTGCACCCACTACCCCAATCTCTTTCCCCCTTATGCACCCACCGCCCCAATCTATTTCCCCTTTGTACACCCACCACCTCAATCGCTTTCTTCCTTGTGCACCCAACACCCTAATCTCTTTCCCTCTTTTACACCCAACTCCCCAATCGCTTTCTTCCTTGTGCACCCACCACCTCAATCTCTTTCCCCCTTATGCACCCACCATCCCAATCTCCCCTTTCGTGCACCTCCACCCCAATCGTTTTTCCTAAAAGTCTTTCTTGCTAACCGCAAAATTTTATGCTTACATTGCACAGTAAGAGTGAAATTCTTAGCGCGGCCATCTTCGCCAATCAGACAGGTGTAAATTCCACTATCTTCGGAATTAACGCTAAGCAAGATTAAGCTGGTCTTGTCCGATGTTAATGTGTAGTCCTCTAAAATTTTATTGGATAATTTCTTTGTCATTTTGTATCATTATTATTTGAGAAAGAAAATCTAGCTCGTATTTATAAACAAACCTGGTCTGAGCACGGTCTCAACTGACTGGCCATTTCTCAGCCACTGGATTCGCGGCTGCGGCCAGGCCATCTCAGTTTCGCAGGTGAAAGTCACCCGGCTGCCACGGTCGCCAGTCCGATCCGGCTTGTCTGCTCCCGAGGCCGACGCTTCTCTGGGATCTGCTCAAATTTAGGTGGCACTAGTAATATTCTAAAAGGGTTACTATGAGTACGCAGTAAAGGATTGTTGGTTCAAATGCTTAATTCGTTAACGTTGGCTTCTACTAAACTGTTCATTACTGACAAAGTATTCTAAACTAAGCTTTGCAGCTGCTTTTCTCCCCTGCCTGTCTTCATCGCCTGTCTCCCCTGCCTGTCTCCCCTGCCTGTCTCCCCTGCCTGTCTCCCCTGCCTGTCTCCCCTGCCTGTCTCCCCTGCCTGTCTCCCCTGCCTGTCTCCCCTGCCTGCCTCCCCGCCTGTCTCCTCTGCCTGTCTCCCCTGCCTGCCTCCCCGCCTGTCTCCCCTGTCTGTCTCCCCTGCCTGCCTCCCCACCTGTCTCCCCTGCCTGCCTCCCCTGCCTGTCTCCCCTGCCTGTCTCCCCTGCCTGTCTCCCCTGCCTGTCTCCTCCGCCTTCTGTCTCTACCGCCTCCCTCAGCCGCAGCCACTGACCAAACACGATGACGGTGGTGACGTGAAATCCGGACACGCCGCCCTCATTTCTAGCCTGGCACTTCCACGGGCCATCGTGCTGAAACTTGCGCACATCCCGGATGTACAGCGACCCGTCGGCGTACTTGCTGGCCCCGAGCCGCTCCAGCTCGCTGTCCGTGGCTGGTGCTCCGCGAAACCACCAAAAGATCTGCGGCCTGGGGAAGCCCTCCTTCACCGTGCAGAGCAGGTTCATGCTGTCGCCCTGAATCACCGTCTTGCTGCCGATCAGGTTGGGCTCCAGCACCGGCCGCTTGATGGCTGTCAGGTCGAAGTTCAGCGTCACGTTGCCGCCTTTGTTGAATGCGCGGCATTGGAAGCTGGAAGTGTCTCGGGGGTGTTGAGAGGATTTTAGTTAGGGATTTACGCAGCTCAGCAGTATCCGGGGTTCGATTCCGTATGCACGGTTGCATTAATTTGGATGGGGCTTGTCGTACGGTTCACGCCTTTTATGGCCGACCCTCAAGGCACAGAGAGTGTACATGCCTGACGATTAGACAGTCAGGGCCGCTGTGCACCACGTGTGAATGTGTAACTGCGTACGTGGTAGTTAACTTTAGTATTCATTGACACAGACACACACACAGGCACATAGCGTACATCTTGTGCCCAGTGTACACAGTGAACATTGGTCTAATAGTGCACATCTCTCCGGTGTACATAGTGTACATCTCTCTGGTGTACACAGTGTACATCTCTACAGTGTACACAGTGTACATCTCTGCAGTGTACACAGTGTACATCTCTACAGTGTACATAGTGTACATCTCTCCAGTGTACACAGTGTACATATCTCCGGTGTACAAAATTTACATCTCTCCTGTGTACATAGTGTACATCTCTCCGGTGTACACAGTGTACATCTCTCCGGTGTACATAGTGTACATCTCTCCTGTGTACATAGTGTACATCTCTCCGGTGTACACATTGTACATCTCTCCTGTGTACATAGTGTACATCTCTCTGGTGTACACAGTGTACATCTCTACAGTGTACACAGTGTACATCTCTACAGTGTACACAGTGTAAATCTCTCCGATGTACACAGTGTACATCTCTCCTGTGTACATAGTGTACATCTCTCCGGTGTACACACTGTACATCTCTCCGGTGTACACAGTGTACATCTCTCCGGTGTACAAAGTGTACATCTCTCCTGTGTACACAGTGTATATCTCTCCGGTGTACAAAGTGTACATCTCTCCTGTGTACATACATGTAGTGTACATCTCTCCGGTGTACAAAGTGTACATCTCTCCTGTGTACATAGTGTACATAGTACACTAATAGAAGTGAATCGCACGAAAAGCCCCAGACCGATTTCCTCAGATCGGAATCGAACTCGACAAAGCAACTCAAACTTAAGCACAAACACACACTCACAGGCCGACATGCGTACTCTCGATGCTGTCAATCAGCAGCTCGCTCTCCCGGCTGACTCGAACTCCCAGCCTGGCCGCATCAGCGTCGCTGAGCCGTTGACCTTTGAAGTACCACTGAATCTCCGGCTTCGGCTTGCCTGTGACGTTGCAGCCGATGCGCAGCGGCTCGCCAATCTTGGCGGTGATCTTCAACGGCGAATCCGTCCCGGTGCCGTTGGTGCTCTTCGGCGGCACCAGCACGTTGACTCGATAACTGTGCAGCTGCCTGCCGACCGAGTTCAAGCCGATGCACTCGAAGAAGCCTTCGTCGGCTTCCACTGTCGGCGTCACGTGTAGCCGGGTGGCGCCCTCGCTGAGGATGAAGCGGCCCTGACTGCGCCTGATCTCCATGACAGCCTGGCCGACCCTCAGCGGCCGGAAATACCAGCTGACAGTTGGCGTCGGGTTGCCGT
Organism: Macrostomum lignano; assembly: GCA_002269645.1. NCBI lineage: Eukaryota > Metazoa > Platyhelminthes > Macrostomidae > Macrostomum > Macrostomum lignano. The sequence continues at coordinate 62,652 of NIVC01000138.1, forward strand.
TGAACTTGCAGGTCAAGTCCAGGGAGCGGCCCTTGATCACGTATTTCACTTTCTCATAGGCCTGCTTCAGCCGCGGCGGGGCTGGGCGGTGAGTGGAGAGGGGTGGGTGAGTGGGTCAATCCTAATGAACTCAGTGAGTCAATCCTAATGTACTCAGTGAGTCAATCCTAATGTACTCAGTGAGTCAATCCTAATGAACTCAGTAAGTCAATCCTAATACATCTAACTCAGTAAGTCAATCCTAATGAACTCAGTAAGTCAATCCTAATACATCTAACTCAGTAAGTCAATCCTAATGAACACAGTGAGTCAAGCCTAATGAACTCAGTGAGTCAAGCCTAATGAACTCAGTGAGTCAAGCCTAATGTACTCAGTGAGTCAATCCTAATGAACTCAGTGAGTCAAGCCTAATGTACTCAGTGAGTCAATCCTAATGTACTCAGTGAGTCAATCCTAATGAACTCAGTAAGTCAATCCTAATGTACTCAGTGAGTCAATCCTAATACATCTAACTCAGTAAGTCAATCCTAATGAACTCAGTGAGTCAAGCCTAATAAACTCAGTGAGTCAAGCCTAATGAACTCAGTAAGTCAATCCTAATGAACTCAGTGAGTCAAGCCTGATGAACTCAGTAAGCCAATCTTAATAAACTCAGTAGGTCAATCCTAATACATCTAACTCAGTAAGTCAATCCTAATACATCTAACTCAGTAAGTCAATCCTAATGAACTCAGTGAGTCAAGCCTGATGAACTCAGTAAGCCAATCTTAATAAACTCAGTAAGTCAATCCTAATGAACTCAGTGAGTCAATCCTAATGAACTCAGTGAGTCAATCCTAATGAACTCAGTGAGTCAAGCCTAATGAGCTCAGTGAGTCAATCCTAATGAACTCAGTGAGTCAAGCCTAATGAACTCAGTGAGTCAAGCCTAATGAACTCAGTGAGTCAATCCTAATAAACTCAGTGAGTCAATCCTAATGAACTCAGTGAGTCAATCCTAATGAACTCAGTGAGTCAAGCCTAATGAACACAGTGAGTCAATCCTAATGTACTCAGTGAGTCAATCCTAATGAACTCAGTAAGTCAATCCTAATGTACTCAGTGAGTCAATCCTAATACATCTAACTCAGTAAGTCAATCCTAATGAACTCAGTGAGTCAATCCTAATAAACTCAGTGAGTCAATCCTAATGAACTCAGTAAGTCAATCCTAATGTACTCAGTGAGTCAATCCTAATACATCTAACTCAGTAAGTCAATCCTAATGAACTCAGTGAGTCAAGCCTAATGAACTCAGTGAGTCAAGCCTGATGAACTCAGTAAGCCAATCTTAATAAACTCAGTAAGTCAATCCTAATACATCTAACTCAGTAAGTCAATCCTAATGAACTCAGTGAGTCAAGCCTGATGAACTCAGTAAGCCAATCTTAATAAACTCAGTAAGTCAATCCTAATGAACTCAGTGAGTCAATCCTAATGAACTCAGTGAGTCAAGCCTAATGAACTCAGTGAGTCAAGCCTAATGAGCTCAGTGAGTCAATCCTAATGAACTCAGTGAGTCAAGCCTAATGAACTCAGTGAGTCAAGCCTAATGAACTCAGTGAGTCAAGCCTAATGAACTCAGTGAGTCAATCCTAATGAACTCAGTGAGTCAATCCTAATGAACTCAGTGAGTCCATCTGTCTCCAAGCCTCAAAGCTCAGCTACTCGCTCTGTACTTGGCATTAAACCTCTCGAAGTCCCTCCAAGAACTCACTCTGCACATCCAGCTTCAGCTGCATCGCATCTGTGCCCAAGTCGTTAACAGCCTCGCAAGAGTACGTGCCCGAGTGCTTGGAGTTTCTCACTAGTCGAATGTTGAGCACCATTCCGTCATCTGATAGCGAGTAGTCTGAGTCTAGGAAGTTCAGCGGCACCCGGTTCAGCGACCAGCGGACTATTGGCCGAGGGTCGCCGGAGCTGATGCAGTAGAGCGTGACCGGCTCGCCTTCGTTGACCTGGTAGTTGGTTCGAGTCCGGTTGAACTTCGGCTCCGACTGCACGTCGAGCTCGATGGACTGCTCGGTCTGGTTGATGCTGTTCACCGCTCGGCAGTTGTAGGTGGCCTCGTCTTCGAACTGAGTTGGAGATTGGGATTGTTTTGTAATATATAATACCCTATATATTACCTGGAGGGTTGTGGGCATCCTGACGCAAAGCGTGTTGTCTCTCATGAGCTGAGGTGTGGGTTCTGGTGAGCTGAGGTGTGGGTTCTGGTGAGCTGAGGTGTGGGTTCTCATGAGCTGAGGTGTGGGTTCTGGTGAGCTGAGGTGTGGGTTCTGGTGAGCTGAGGTGAGGGTTCTAATGAGCTGAGGTGTGGGTTCTCATGAGCTGAGGTGTGGGTTCTCATGAGCTGAGGTGTGGGTTCTCATGAGCTGAGGTGTGGGTTCTCATGAGCTGAGGTGTGGGTTCTCATGAGCTGAGGTGTGGGTTCTGGTGAGCTGAGGTGTGGGTTCTGGTGAGCTGAGGTGTGGGTTCTGGTGAGCTGAGGTGTGGGTTCTGGTGAGCTGAGGTGTGGGTTCTGGTGAGCTGAGGTGAGGGTTCTAATGAGCTGAGGTGTGGGTTCTGGTGAGCTGAGGTGTGGGTTCTGGTGAGCTGAGGTGTGGGTTCTCATGAGCTGAGGTGTGGGTTCTGGTGAGCTGAGGTGTGGGTTCTGGTGAGCTGAGGTGTGGGTTCTGGTGAGCTGAGGTGTGGGTTCTCATGAGCTGAGGTGTGGGTTCTCATGAGCTGAGGTGTGGGTTCTCATGAGCTGAGGTGTGGGTTCTCATGAGCTGAGGTGTGGGTTCTCATGAGCTGAGGTGTGGGTTCTCATGAGCTGAGGTGTGGGTTCTCATGAGCTGAGGTGTGGGTTCTCATGAGCTGAGGTGTGGGTTCTCATGAGCTGAGGTGTGGGTTCTCATGAGCTGAGGTGTGGGTTCTCATGAGCTCAGGTGTGGGCTCTCAGGAGTTGAGGTCTGATGGTTAGTCTCGTGTAGCATTTTTCTAGTTCATTTGAAACACTGATCAGTCAGGTTTGATTGGCCGTCTCCGTCGCCGACATCTCACCGTGGCATCGCGAATGAGCAACTGCGAACTTTTGCCGCCGTCTAACGACTCAACCAGATACTTCGAATCCGAGGCCTCGATCAGTCGGACAGTTTTATTGCCAAACAGTTCAACGAACCAGGAGATCTTGGGCTCGGGCTTGCCGTCAATGTAGGTGCACTTGAGCGACACGCTGGCGCCGATCTTCACAACTCGACGAGGGCTCACGTTGGCCAGCACGGGCGGTCCTGAGTGGGCAGTTTTTTATTGTATAAATTTGAAATTTAACTACTGTAAGTAGTGTTTTATAGTTTTTCGGATTAATTTTTAAAGTAATTTACCCAAAATTCCTACTGTAAGTAGTGCTCCAGAGTTTTATTATAACTCGTGTCTAGGGCTACTCGTGCCTACTGTTAGTAGCACCCTAGAGTCGGTTCATTTCAACATCGTTAAAAGAGTCCCACTCACTGTGCCCGATAATCTTCACCCTGACGCGCTCCTGGGCGTCTCCGTACGGATTCGTGACCCGGCAGATGTACCAGCCAGCGTCGTCGTCCTTGGCCGCTGGAACGAAGTTGGAGGCCGATTTTTTAATGAAACTTACTAACTTACTAACTTAGTAACTAACTAACTAACTAACTAACTAACTAACTAACTAACTAACTAACTAACTAACTAACTAACTAACTAACTAACTAACTAACTAACTAACTAACTAACTAACTAACTAACTAACTAACTAACTAACTAACTAACTAACTAACTAACTAACTAACTAACTAACTAACTAACTAACTAACTAACTAACTAGCTCGTAACTAGCTAATAGACCAATTTTAAACTCCTTACCGTTTATAACAAGAGACTTAGAAGTTGGGCTGACAACATTGAAGCTGTACTTTTCACTGTCCCGAATGAGCAACTGGCTGCCTGTCTCGGTCACCCGAAGCCACTCAATGTTTGGGCTGTGGCCGCCAGACGCTTGGCAGGGCAGGTTGCCCGACTGGCCGTACTCGATGCTGATGGCCGTGCTGGGCACGCTTGCCGTGGGGTAGGCTGCGGGTGAATTGGCGGGTGAGTGCTGTGTGGGAGGGTTTGAGGGAGGGTGAATGCCTCTTAAGGTGAAGCTAGAGGTGGGTGAATGCCTCTCGATGTTGGTTTGAGCTAATGCGCGAACAAAAGCGTCACCCACTGCCAATATCCATGGTGATTCGATCCTCGGCCAGACCGGCCACATTCTCGGCCAGGCAGGTCCATTCCCCGCGAGCCCTGGCGTCAACCACGAAGCTAACGGTGCCGGCGGCCGTGTCGATGGCGAACTCGGGCCCGGCCACGATCGGGACGCCGTTCCGTCGCCAGGTGACGGTGGGCACCGGCTGCCCGGTTGCGTTGCACCTCAGCTGGCGTCGCTCGCCGACAATTCCGACAACGCTGTTATTGACGGCTTTCACCGTCGGCCGCTCGACGTAGACGATGCTGACCGGCTCGGCCGACACGCCGCCGGAGTTCTCAGCTTTGCAGTTGTAGACGCCTTTGTGCTCCTCCTTGGCGTCCAGGATCTGCAGCACGTTGTTCCTAGCGCTGATGTGCATGTCTGACAGCACCTCGGCGTTGCCCTTCAACCAGGTCACTGCCGGACGGGGCACCCCAGTGGCCGAGCAGGTCACCCGGATGGAGTCGCCGCGCTGGTAGTTGATCCGACGGCTGGTGACGCGGACAATGGGCGCCTCCTGGATGCGGAGCCAGGTGTCCCGGCTGCTGCGGATGCCGCTGCCCTGGCCGTCGTACTCGGCCTTGCAGATGTACTTGCCGACATCGCGACGACTCACCGACCTGCGGAGCGGCGGAGGGGAGATAGGGGGATGTCTAATGCCTGGGAAGCTTTGGATTTGCAGAATCTCACCCACAGAAGATTGAGACTTGAATTTAAAAATCTCACCCCTAAGCATTTGTAGAATATCGGTAATGTAGATAAGATTTATTAGAATCTAACCCCTAGAGATTGAGATTTAATAGAATCTCATCCCTAGAGATTGAGATTTAATAGAATCTCACCCCTAGAGATTGAGATTTAATAGAATCTCATCCCTAAAGATTGAGTTTTAATAGAATCTCACCCCATGGATGCTGGGTTTCAAAGAATCTCACCCCATAGATACTGGGTTTCATATAATCTCACCCCATAAACCCAATATCTCAACCCTATAGATAAAATCTCACCCCCTGGAGATCGAGACTGATATGTAGAATCTCACCCCTCCCCTGGAGATCGAGATTAGTAGAATCTCACCCCCTGGAGATCGAGATTGATAGAATCTCACCCCTGGAGACTGAGATTTATTGAATCCCACCCTCTCAAAAGTATTAGGATTCCTTTAATTTCTTGTATAGAACCATAAGCGGTGCTATTGACTGTCCAGACATCAGACTACTGCAAAAAATTTCCAGTGCTTCCAAGAATTGATCCGAGCAGTGTCAAGTTAATAATGGAATCTGAAGTGCATCTTAGCTAGACTGATTAACAATCGAGTTCGCTTGTGTTGCTGGGGAAGAAATAAAGCCAGATGATCAATTCTGGCAAGCTTTCACTGTCGGAAACTATTTCTGCTCTAGAAGTGACTCTTGGGATTTTCGGCCGACTTCTCATGGCCAACCATTACAAGTCTTGGTCACTTCTGACTGCCTCTCCTCGTTGTTTGAGTTGTCTGTAGATTCTCATAACTGATCACCCATTATCTCATGATTCTCATGACTGACTGCTTCGATCTTGGGATTCTCATGACTGACTGCTTCGATCTCATGATTCTCATGACTGACTGCTTCGATCTCAGGATTCTCATGACTGAATGCTTTGATCTCGGGATTCTCAAGACTGAATGCTTTGATCTCGGGATTCTCATGACTGACTGCTTCGATCTCAGGATTCTCATGACTGACTGCTTTGATATTGGGATTCTCATGACTGACTGCTTTGATATTGGGATTCTCATGACTGACTGCTTCGATCTCGGGATTCTCATGACTGACTGCTACGATCTCAGGATTCTCATGACTGACTGCTTTGATCTCGGGATTCTCATGACTGAATGCTTTGATCTCGGGATTCTCATGACTGAATGCTTTGATCTCGGGATTCTCATGACTGACTGCTTTGATCTCGGGATTCTCATGACTGACTGCTTCGATCTCAGGATTCTCATGTCTGACTGCTTCGATCTCAGGATTCTCATGACTGACTGCTTCGACCTCAGGAATCTCACCTGATCATCAGCCGCTTGTCAATGGATCCTTGCCGCCTAGACTCGGTGACCGTCACCCTGCTGGTGTTTCCAACCCGGATGCTGAGCTCCTGACGGTACCAGTTCACGGATATGTTTGACCGGTCGTAGGCCTCGTCGACGACCACCAGGCACTTCAGTTCCGCGTCCGTGCCTGTGGCCACCGTGGTGTTGCCACCCACAATGTGCACCTGGGGAGCGTCGGCTGCGAGGTAACGGAAGAGCTGGGTGAGTGAACTGTAAGAATAAGTGAACTATTAGATTTGGAATGAGTAAACGGTCATATAGAATGAGTGAACGGTCAGATTTAGAATGAGTAAACAGCCGAGTAGAATGAGTGAACAGCCAGATTTAATGAGTGAACAGTCAGATAGAATGAGTGAACAGTCAGATAGAATGAGTGAACAGTCAGATAGAATAAGTGAACAGCACAGTCATGACTGGAGCAGGTACACCAGTCGGTGACTCACGCAGCACGATAACCTGGATCTTGTCCGAGTGGTTCTGCCCGCTGTTAGTGAGGGCCACCAGCTCGTACACGCCGGCGGCAACAACGCCAACATTTCGCAGCTGGTAGGTTTGCACTCGCTGATTGGCCTGACTGCTGGCCGACTGGATTCTCTGCCTGGCGCCGCCCGGATCGCCGGACACTTTGTACCAGGTGGCCTCGTAGTCTCTGGGGCTGATCACCTCGCAGGTGAGCGTCACCGTGTCCTTGCGCCTGACCTTCACATCGACACTGCTGCCGCTGCCACTACCACTGCCACCGCCGCCGCCGCTGCCGCCGCGACACTCCACCCGAGGCGGCGGCGCCTCTCGAGCCCGAATCGCTGTCGGGTGTAGCGTTGAAAGTCCCTGCCCTCGGAGTCTTTGCCCGTCACCTGGGAGGTGGCGTTAAGTGGAGAGCGCTGGGGTTTATAACGATCTAGGCTACTAAACAATAACAAAGTAGTGTATGAAATGACAGGAGAGACAGTGGAAAGCGGAGAGACATGGAAGAAAGAGTAGAGACAGGGTAGAGAGAGAGAAGAGACAGGTAAGAAAGAGGAGAGACAGGGAGAAAGAGAGAATAGACAGGGAACAGAGAGGAGAGACAGGGGACAGAGAGGAGAGACAGGGGACAAAGAGGAGAGACAGGGGACAAAGAGGAGAGACAGGGGACAAAGAGGAGAGACAGAGGACAAAGTGGAGAGACAGGGGACAGAGAGGAGAGACAGAGGACAGAGAGGAGAGACAGGGGACAGAGAGGAGAGACAGGGGACAGAGACGACAAACAGGAAAAGAGAGACGAGAGACAGGGGACTGAGAGGAGAGACAGGGGACAGAGAGGAGAGACAGGGGACAGAGAGGAGAGACAGGGGACAGAGAGGAGAGACAGGGGACAGAGAGGAGAGACAGGGGACAGAGAGGAGAGACAGGGGACAGAGAGGAGAGACAGGGGACAGAGAGGAGAGACAGGGGACAGAGAGGAGAGACAGGGGACAGAGAGGAGAGACAGGGGACTGAGAGGAGAGACAGGGGACTGAGAGGAGAGACAGGGGACAGAGAGGAGAGACAGGGAAGAGGGAGGATGGAGAGCCAGTAGAACCGGAACAGAGGAAATGCAACAGAGGCTGTGCTTTTTGGGACACTCACCACAATATAGAAAAAGTCAGGCGGGGCCTGGATTTTGTCGGTGAGGTACACGAGGTCCTGCGGTGCACCGTTCAACGACCGAGCCTGCACTGTGAGTAGGTCGCGCTTGTCGTAAGTCTTCAGGGCGACGAACTGAACTACGCCGGGCCGACTGGAGGCGACGCCCGGGTGCTCGACGTGTCCCGCGAGGCGTGCAGAGCGCCGGTCAGGTTTAGGTACAGGTGGGACGGGATACCTGCCAAGAGAGATTTCTTCTATACATATCGGTCGTATCTTCTAAACTATTGGGTGAGGCCGGTTATGTTTTGGTTTTTGCTCGCACCTGCAGTAGGAAACCTGAAGTTCTATATATGTCTTCTACAATTTCCGTAAAACTATATTTTAACACTATATTTTCGATACATATCGACAGTACATATTGGCAGCATTGAAAGCATTATTTTTCTATACATATCGCTAATCTGGAAAGTCATATTTTTCGATACATATCGGTTTTTATTAGAGCAGGGGGCTTGTGTGCACCCTGGGGCACTTTAAGCGACATAGCCACACAACCGGCGAGAGGCATTACTGCCCATTCCGCCGACTCCCCTGAGCAGGCATACAAGCGCGCGGATACGTACGCAGGCAGACACTCACACAGGAGTGTACAGCGGCCCTAACTTTATTTTATCGTTAGGCATGTACACTTCACTGCGCCTTGGGGGGTTGGCTCTCAAGGCCGTTAATTGCACGATCAGAGCCAAGCCGAGATTCCAATTCAGCCCCAAATTAATGTGACTGCACTTGGAATCGAGCCTGGGTCGCTGGCGCATCAGAGAAGCTGCGCTACCGCTGGGCTACGGCCCCCCATTGATACATATCGGTATTAGGCCGGCGATATTTAAGTGCGGTGCAGAACAGTGCGAAACGTAATTTCGATACATGTCGGTAAGAAGTCAACTTACTGGCAATGCCTATTAAGCAAAATCCTGGATTCGAACTCTGTACCTTCCCATCTTAAGACAGACTCTTTAAGTACCAACCTATCGCAACCTTCGCCTAGAAATCGATTACAAGCGTTTATTATAATTAATGGACTCACCCAGGTACGGCCGGCGCTGGTCGACGCCGCGCCCGGCTGGAAACTGCGACTCCAGGCCGACCGAGAAGACGTGATGGAAGGTCAGCTTGCTGCGCCCGGTCACGCGGATCGAGTGCGGCGCCTTGCCGTCGCTGTCGGCTGAAGTAACGGCGGGGAGGCGACAGCAAGACGATTTTATAGAGGGCTGTTTACAGTATTTTAATCTCGCTATTTTTGTCTCAAACTTTTCTGCCTACCAACGTCTCGATCCGTTTTATTTTCTATTTAATCTCTTCCTTCTCCTATCTAATCCCTCTCCTTATCAAGCATTAATCTAATCTCTCTTCTTCTCATATCTAATCTATCTCCTTCTCATCTCTAATCTATCTCTTTCTCCTATCTAATCTCTCTTATTCTCTTTTTATTTTCCTATCTAATTCTAATTCTCCCATCTATTCTCTTATCCCATCTTTGTTATACTCATATCTAATTTTTGTATCTAGTCTCTCTCATACCTGATGTAATGTCCAACCTCCTCATATCTAATATCTCCCTTATAGTTCTTCTAACCCATTTTACACTTTACACTACCTTTCCATTTTTACACACACGCTCTCTCTCCCACTCTCTCACCCATCGGCGGGGACACCTTGAGAGTCCAGTGCCCCGCCACAGGCTGGCTGAGGCTCTTGATGTCCACATTGGGCAGAGTCATGTTGTAGGCGCCGTCCACCGCGGCGCCAGTCGGATCCTGTAGCGATTCAATTTTGGCACCCTGGCCGGACACGGATATTGTCAGCTGCTTGATGGT
>NIVC01000138.1:80000-82820 GCA_002269645.1 Macrostomum lignano
GCTATCCTGCCGCAGATGATTAGCAGCAGTTGAAGACGGAGCAGCGCTCTGCTGCCTGAAAGTTTGTCGGAATTACATGTAGTTATAAGGCTTAGGCTGGCGGGTTTAATTATAGATAATGCAATCAGGGGTCTTAATTAACTGCTTCTCTCTATTTTTAGACTGGGAGGCCGACCTAATTAGTGTTACAGACAGTAAATACCTGTTTGAGTCATTAATACACCTGTTTTAGTCATTAATTCACCTGTTTGAGTCATTAATACACCCGTTTTAGTCATTAACTCACCTGTTTGAGTCATTAATACACCTGTTTTGAGTCATGGATACACCTGTTTTGAGTCATTAATACACCTGTTTGAGTCGCGAATACACCTGTTTTGAGTCATTAATACACCTGTTTGAGTCGTGAATACACCTGTTTTGAGTCATTAATACACCTGTTTGAGTCGTGAATACACCTGTTTTGAGTCATGAATACACCTGTTCTGTTTGAGTCATTAATACACCTGTTTGAGTCGTGAATACACCTGTTCTGTTTGAGTCGTGAATACACCTGTTTGAGTCATTAATAAACCTGTTTGAGTCGTGAATACACCTGTTTGAGTCATTAATAAACCTGTTTGAGTCGTGAATACACCTGTTTGAGTCATTAATAAACCTGTTTGAGTCGTGAATACACCTGTTTGAGTCGTGAATACACCTGTTTGAGTCGTGAATACGTTAGAGCTTAAAAAACACCAAATCCACTCACCAAGTATCATTGCAGTGACTCACCTGCTTTTATCACCGACCGCTCTTCCGATTTCATCAAGTTTCCTCCAAAGTGGCATCAAAATCTTCAACCGATGAGCAGGGCGGAGAGCTTTTTTCGAGCTTTTTATGCTATCGAACTTTTTTATGGAAGGAAAACTTAAACATCAATAAATAATTGTTATCAGTAAAACTAGAAGACAGATATTGAAGTGGTTAAACAAATCTGTTTGCCAAGCCAAGCTGTAGGAGTTCCCAATTTAGCAACTAAACAGGAAGTGAATGTAAACAAAAATTTGTGTAGTTTGCACCATAAATGGCTGCGTTGAAAGCGCATAAGTCCAATGTCACTAAAATATTGTTTTTAAAGTCTCATCTCATTCTTTCTTATAAAGACAAACTGTCTTCTTACAGTTGTTTCCTACATAAGTTTCTTTTTTTTAAAGATGTTTTATTTATTTTCTTGAGAAGTCACTACTGGTAGCCTGTGTGAAGTCACTACTGGTAGCCTGTGTGAAGTCACTACTAGTAGCCTGTGTGAAGTCACTACTAGTAGCTGTGTGAAGTCACTACTGGTAGCCTGTGTGAAGTCACTACTGATAGCCTGTGTGAAGTCACTACTGATAGCCTGTGTGAAGTCACTACTGGTAGCCTGTGTGAAGTCACTACTGATAGCCTGTGTGAAGTCACTACTGGTAGTCTGTGTGAAGTCACTACTAGTAGCCTGTGTGAAGTCACAACTGATAGCCTGTGTGAAGTCACAACTAGTAGCCTGTGTGAAGTCACAACTAGTAGCCTGTGTGAAGTCACAACTAGTAGCCTGTGTGAAGTCACAACTGATAGCCTGTGTGAAGTCACTACTGGTAGTCTGTGTGAAGTCACTACTAGTAGCCTGTGTGAAGTCACAACTGATAGCCTGTGTGAAGTCACAACTAGTAGCCTGTGTGAAGTCACAACTAGTAGCCTGTGTGAAGTCACAACTAGTAGCCTGTGTGAAGTCACAACTAGTAGCCTGTGTGAATTCACTACTAGTAGCCTGTGTGAAGTCACAACTAGTAGCCTGTGTGAATTCACTACTAGTAGCCTGTGTGAATTCACTACTAGTAGCCTGTGTGAAGTCACTACTAGTAGCCTGTGTGAATTCACTACTAGTAGCCTGTGTGAATTCACTACTAGTAGCCTGTGTGAATTCACTACTAGCCTGTGTGAGTCACTACTTAGCCGTGCACTACTAGTAGCCTGTGTGAATTCACTACTAGTACTTTTTCAGAAGTCCCGCCGAGCCCTCGGCAATGCGTATCTTGATGGAAAATTGCAAAATTGATGAACCCAGCGAAACACAGTTCTCTGTATATCATGTCGTACACGAGTTAGCTGCAGAATTTAACTCCCCAAAGACCCCCCTGAGCCAGCAGTGCATGAATATGTAGGAGCATTCTAATCTAAGCATGAATGCTGTAGTAAAATATAACTATAACACTTGCAGACCACGTACAGCTGACATTGCGGCCAGGTTTTTCGCTTTAAAATGCATTAGCTAGATGGAAATTTTGAAGTGTTTTAAAAAACTCTCGTAACTAATGAATCAAGTTTTTCACACCTTATGTACTTTCTAATTGCTAGACTCGTTCTAAGACGATGTCTTCAGTTTAAATTCGGAATCCCAGAAATATGCGGAAAACTTCCGTTTTTGTCGAAATTTGCACGACTTTCAAGTATACAGCCTCGAGCTGAAGTTGAAGCGACTTTATTGCTCACTCGATTGCTTCAAAATATTTTCATTCTTGCTCAGAAAATCGTCAAAGCGCTTCCGTGCATGCGCGCATCTGAGGCCAAGCACTAATTAACTCTTCAAAGCTTGACAAATTAATCTTTAATTACTCAGCAAAGACGCTCTAATAGAAGACCGCACTCGTTGGAATTCTTTCTTCTCTCGTCTCATCTACACCAGCCTGTGCCTTCCTTTTCCCTCTAATTAGACGGATGTTCCTCAAAATCTCAGATTCCGCCCCATCCCCATCAGTCTACCTCATACACTCATCAGTCTACTCATACACTCATCAGTCTACT